>JAAALK010000286.1:30246516-30300495 GCA_019279435.1 Zizania palustris
TTCCAGCAGGTTTTTATGTGGTGGAGTGTGATGTGCGGAATGAACCTCGAAGGGTTCTAACAAAGGGAGAAAAAAGGTTTATACTGGTTCGGGCCTCTCCTGGGAAATAATAGCCCTACATCCAGTTGTGGTGGATTTGGCATGGTATGCCCTAGTATGGAGCAATAATTCCAGGGTCTCTTGGCCCACTGGCGCGTGTGTCTGTTACAAGGGCTTGGCCCTGCTTTTATAGGCACGCAGGCCAAAGGAAAAGACCGGGATGCCCCCTATGAGCCCTAGGCTTACAGGGGCAGAGAGGGGAAAAGGAGCTAGCTACGGTACAAAGGTACTTTATAGCTTTACAGCTTTACATGCGTGTCAGGCTACGCCAGGCTTTGATCAGCTAAACGACATACTAAGGGCGGAGGGGCCCCCGGTATGGCCTGTACTTAGATATTTCTTGAGCATCGAAGTAGGGGCCAGAGCCTTTCTGGCAGAGGCTGCGAAGAGGGCTTCGAAGTGCACCCCAAAGGGGGCTTCGAAGCATGCTCCGAGCAAGGCTCCGAACAAGGCTCAGAATTGGGGTCTCGGAGCCTTGACCTCGAACTGGCCTCCGAACTAGGGGCCTCCGAACCGGGCCCTCTGAACCGGGGCCTCGAACTGGGGGCCCCCGAACTAGGCTCCCGAAGGGCGGCCTCTGGCATCCTGGGGCCTCCGGCATCCTGCGCCCGGAGGGTGGCCTCCGGCATCCTGCGCCCGGAGGGTGGCCTCCGGCAACTTGCGCCCGGAGTGTGGCCTCCGGCATCCTTCCCTCAGAGGGTTGGCCCCGAACTGGGGGCTCCGAAGCCACAGGCTCCGAAGGGCACCTTGGGACCTGAAAACAATATTTAGGGAGGAAACAGGCTTCGACAGTGTTGGGCTCTGGGCCGAAGGCTGTTGGAGGCTGACGTCATTTGGCCCCTGTTCAAGGGAAATATATTCCCCCAACACAGTGCTACACAACTCCCCCTCAAAATATGCTAGAAGATCTCAAATGCTTAGTGTTGGGGTGAGTGAAAACTATTTAGGAATCCAGCATTGTAAAAATCGAGAACCAGGTAACGCAGTAGACTGATCATGCACATGGTATGAGTGATGATAAAAATTGCGTGGTCTACGACCAAAGCGTGATCCTGGAAAATGATGAGGTCTCCTAAACAGTCGATAATCAAAGCCTCTTACACGCGGTCTAGCACCATATGAAGCATGGTGTACACCACGACGGACAAAATCTCTAATGAAACCATGGGGAGCCTCAAAATCAGGATAAGAGTGAAAAGCAGACTCATGCATATCAAAAGATGGGTAATGCATGTCCTGAAAGCTCATCGCAAAAGAACGTCGTTCATCCTTGATACGACGAAAGAAAAACCCAACTAAATGACCCACTCGATGATAATAGGAGTAGTGATACACTCTCTTGGGTATGTGAGCATGGGTCTCAAGCGCAAATCTCACATTTTTCTTGGGTTTTTGCTGAGGAATTTCCTTTAGTGAATGATGGGCTTTCTTAATAGGTTGAGTAGGATTCTCGTATTTTTGTGTGGTGTCTAATTGGGCTCTTTCTTTCTCAAGGGTAGTGGGTGGAGTGAACACAGTTTCGCTTGGTGTGTATGAAATGGTTCTCTCATAGCCCAACCCTAGAGCTAACTCTGCCCTGTCAGCACACAATTTTGTTTTAGCCAAAAGAAAATCCATTCTACCCTTTCCTTCAGTGCATTTTTCAACCATAGAGAGAAGATAATCATTTTCACATATTAGTTTTTTGACTTGCTCTCTAGCAAAGCTTAGTTGGTCCTTAAGGATGATGAAGGTGGGACAAGCTGGCTACACATCCTTAGAACACTCAGCACTCTCCAATCTAGCCTTAAGTTCATCAACATGCCTATCTCTCAAATTAATGCTTTCAACAAGTAAAGGACAGTTCTTGCATTCGTTGATGACAGTAGGACTAGACTCCACCTCCAAAAGCCGCTTTTCAGTAATTTCAAGTTTTTCAACAGTTTGAGTATGTGTAAAATGCACCTGAGAAAGTTCACTCATAATAATAAGACATGAGTCACATTTAGCATCATCAAACTTAGATTTTAAGATTGCAAGTTCAGTGGATAAAGATTCAAGTCTAAGTTTTAGTTCTTTTCGTTCTTTAACAACAAGTTTAAGTAATCTATCCTGAGAACATACAACATCATGTAATTCATCATTCTCAACAAGAAGCTGATCAGCGGATAGTTATACCTTGGATGTGTCAAGCTCGTCGCTGCTGTGGATGCTGTCGGCCATGAAGAAATGGTTGGTGAAGTCCATTCTCTTCTTCTCCTTCTTTTCTTCTTTCTTGGATGGCTCTTCATCATCGAATCTTGGCTCCTCACTTGATGTGCTATCGATGTCACTCAGGGCGGCCACAAATGCTCTGGCTACTCTCTTAGCCACTTTGTCGCCCTTCCTGTTAAAGAAGGGTTTCTTGTTCCACTTCTGGTACTTGTGCTCATTTTCATTTTTCATTTTTAGTTTAGGGAAATTCTCTTTTATGTGAGAAGGATCTCCACACTCAAAACAACCCTGAGACCTCCTTTCCTATGATCTTGTCTTTCATTATAGAACGCGTGTGAACTTCTTGACAATGAGAGCTAGCTCCTCATCATCTAGAGTGTTCACATGTTCTTTTGTGATAGAGACTAGTGAGGACAAGTCAAAACCACCAGAATAAGCACAAACTCCAGAACCACCAGAAAGACTCCCTCTAGGTGAGGTACCACTGCTAGGACCGGAAACTAAATCAATATAAGGCAACAAAGAGTTTCCAAATCCTAGAAGAGACGCCTTGGCAATCTCAGTGGACTTAAGCTTACTGAAAAGTTCATCGCAAGTCAAAGTGTAAAAGCTCGCCGACTCATCGATGGTAGAGATCTTCACCTCCCATATGCTACGATCAAGAGCATAGAGAAGTTTGATCGCCCTATCATGGTCTGAATAGGCTAAAGTTCTAGTGGAGCGCAAATTGCTCACAACCCCATCAAATTGAGCAAACATAGCATCTACAGATTCGTCGGGGCATTGAACAAACATTTGATATTCTTGATTATATGTGCTTTGCCACCTAGCCTTAATCTGAGTAGTGCCCTCATGGAAAGTTTTCAAAGTGGTCCAAATTTCACGCGTAGTTCGAAGATGCTGGATCCTATCAAACTCTTCTCGACTCAAACTCATGAACAATATGTTTCTTGCCTTGCTATTATAATCGTACTGTTCCTTTTGAGCATGAGTGGTGCGAGTTTCAGGGATCACATATTTTGAATCAACAATGTCCCATATAACACTTCCTTGGCTTAGTAGATAAGCCTACATGCACACCTTCCAATAAGCAAAGTCTCGACCATCAAACATGGGAATCTTAGTGTTCTTGTCCATGTCGGCACAAGGATCACAAACCAGTTAAGGTCAACTTGTGATATAACCGACTCTGATACCAATTGTGGGATCAGAATTGCGACTAGTGGGGGTGAATAGGCGCCTCGACAAATTCTTGCGAATATAATGGCTTTTTCAAATCACCCAACGCTCCTCTAAATAAACAAGCGGAAGCAGATGTAGTAAAGACTCCAATAAAAACATATGCTATCACCCTCCTATCTGATATTATGTCAAATTTTAGATTGAGAGATAACCAGCAGTGAATTTACAAACACAAAGACTGCACTTTTAAAATAGCTCTCAAACTTTTTTTGTTTCTATTCGGACAATGAAACGCCGAATTACTAAAGTCGGATTTTGAGTCTCTGACAATCCAGAATACACAACAAATTAAAGCAAGTTCACAAGGATCAAGAAAAATTAATCATGCAGAGAAAGATTCAGAAGCAACAAACTTAAGAACAACACAAGCAGGAAATGGCAGTGTTGTTTACTGCGGCCCGTCAGGTGCTCATATTAATCGGATGATAAGATTTCCACCAAACAGAAGCAATTATCTTAACAAGACAAATACAAATTTGATTCTCAGCAGCAAACAAAGCAGAAATTACAGCACATGGAACCCTATAAATTTCTGGTTTGTTAAAAATGAGCAAAAAACTATATGTAGTTGTGTTCAGAACCTTTCGCAAACTTCAAACATGGAACCCTTGTAACTTGGAAAACAAGAGTTATGTAGAACTCAGGTCCAAAAAAACCAAAATAGATCAAAAATCACCTCAAAGATTGAATCCAGACTGAAAACAAAACACAACTTGGCAGAAATCACAAGTTTTCAGAACTTTTTAGGCACTTTGTTGGACCGAACAATATATGCAGCAGTGGTAAAAAACTTTTGAAAATTTCAAACACAGAACCCTTGAAACTTGGACAAGAAAAGTTATGTAGAACTCATGTCCAAAAACAGTACAAAAACAAATAAAAAATCACCTCAAAGATTGAATCCAGATTGAAAATAGAACTAAACACTCAGCAGAAATCAGAAGTTTACAGAACTTTTTAGGTACTTTGTTGGACATAAAAATATATGCAGTAGTGGTCAAAAACTTTTGCAAACGTCCAAAATGGAACCCTAGAAATTTGTACAACAAAATTTGTGAACTCAGATCTAAAAATAACATCAAAACAGTTCAAACTCACCTCCAAAAGTGAATCACAAAAGGATGAATAGTACATATATGTGCTCGAAGTTCCTCGCAGCGCTAGAACTATGCTCCACAATCAAGAAGTGACGATGAACAATAATCATGAAAATAGGAACAACAAAAAGACTAGAACAAAATAGAAATTGTGGTTGGTAGCCCTCAAAATGTTCAGCTGATAAAGTCACCTAAACCCTAGGGCTTTAGATTTTTATATACGCAAGCCCATTAAAGAAATCTCCAAAATGTCATTAGGGTAAAATTTCTAGGTATTTACCTAATTTCCACAATGAATTTTCAGAATCACAATTTCTTAAAAATCCATTAATGCAAACTCCGAATTTATTACATCATTGACCCTATTCTTTTAATATTTTTTTAGAATTAAGAATTCCTAAAAATACTATATGATTACACCTAATCTAGACGACAAAACAGAAAAAATAAACTCCTAATTACTGGAATTAAAAACATTTTCTGATGCAACGGTTTTCAGCAAAAACTCACAAAGTCTCCTCGATTGCCGACATGTGACGCTAATCCACAAACTCGACCGCTAGCAAGTCTCTCCCGCTCTCGATCCCCTCGAACCACCTGATCAGTTGCATTGGCCTCGCTTTCGCTGACTTGACCATCACACTGTCTGGACCATCCATCCAGCCATGACTTGCTCTATCTCCTCATGGACTCCTTGATCCTCTGGCATCGAGCTCCCTGCTCGACCCTTGATGACCCGCCATTGACAGTTGGTTAGCATCTCCACCCTACACACCTGAGACCAGCCAAAACAAGAAACGCAATGCACACTGATCCCCTCGGCATAATCCATATCCATACATCAATCCAATCGATGCAATCAAGCCACAACTCACTCACTCATCACTTCAGATCACTCAACCATGTCAATCACTCATCATACAAACAAAAACCACAGTGCGACCTCACTTGGTTTCACACATACCCATCGAAAACCCACTTCAGAGTCGTTCTACTATGATGAGGAGGGTCTAGAGTAGCGACCTAGTCAAGGACGCGAGCCTGGAAGAGATGTTCATCCCAAGGATTATTTTACTAGTTTCTTTTTTTATTGGTATTGGTGTAATAACGTGGTCTGTGAACCACGAATGATTGTTGTATTCACGATGTCATGTGATGAACATCATGTTATTATTGTTTTTCTTTGGAAATTCAATGAAGTCCCAAATTTATTAATTCTGGGCGCTACAGTAGTCTACTTTATTAGAAGCTCCTTTTGTGTCATATTTGTTGGCAAGAAAATTCAGAGCCCCCTTCGCACTGTGAAGTGCCTAAGTGACTTCGTTAGTAGGCATTGAACCTGAAGGGGTTTGCTACTTCCGAAGTATATCTTGATATAGAGTGATGGTTTTGATCTGAATCCATCAAAGTCCTTGGCGCCTTCGCACCACCACCTCCCGAGTGGATCACCATAGCTTCATAGCTTCACTTAGCCCAAACGCCACCCATCCATGTACCAGAGCCATGCATGGCTGAAGCACGTCAAGATATCCTAACTTTGAAGCCCCACCTTCAAAGTACCTCACTCTATAGGGTTTCACTCACCACCTTTCGAAGTCCCTCCTTCATCCAAGGCCTCTGCATGAACCATCTCCATAAGCACTACTTCGTAGTGTCTCCCCCTAGAGCACACTCACGAAGAGCATTCTCCGGACCATACCTTCGATGCACCTTGACTTCTAAGACCTTCGGTAGGTGTCCTTCCAAGTGCCTCCATCTTGGAGCACAGTTGTCAGCCTTGCCTCACTCCTAAGGACATGTCCGCCAACCTTCATAGAGCCTCCTTCTGAAGCACCCCTTCAAAGTGCCTCGCCTCCGAGGAATTTACCTCGAGGTATCTTCATACGGAGTCCCCCTCCACACTTCCTGCCTTCGACTGGCGCACCTTCGACCCGAGGACAGACCTTGACTTCACATAGCCTCCGTGACCCTCTGGCACCAATCTCCCTGCTTGCCCGGCATAAAGCTCCCCGCATGACTTACGACACCTACTGTGCTAATCGTCCCATTGACTTTGAAGTCACCTACACACATCAACAAGCAACCAAGTGTTTATGATACCCCAAAGGCCTCTCCTGGTAAAACACCCTTCGGTGCACACTCCGGTGCACCACCAAATTATCGAACCCTACGATACAACCTCCGACTTGGATTTTGCCGAATCCTTTCAGATAGGACCCATTCGTCTAGAAGGGCACTTCTCAATCACTCATCACAGACTGAAACCAAGGCACATCTCAACTTGGTTTCTCAATCTCCCCCTTGATGAGTGCATTGACAACCCAAATCCAAATTCAAGAAAAAAAATTAAATTTTAGCACACAAGTGACCATTAAAAACTCATAAACGAGCTAGAGCATGTCACTTGATATAAAATGGAATCTTCCCCTTTTCATATTCTCCCCCTTCGAAGATAAAAGTTGTGCAAAAGTTCCCACTTTGGCAATTCTCCCAAGCTTATTCTCCCTTTCTCCCCCTTTGGCAATGCAAGAATCAAGGAGCAATAAATGATGCAAAGCTTCTGAGATATATTTGGAAGCTAGTACATAGAGTGCAAAAGTATGCCAAAAAGAATAAGTGTCTTAACATATATATGCTCAACTCCGATCAATAAAATCAAATTTCCAATTTTAAGAAATTTATTTTCAGATTTTTTGGAAATAAAAGCATTACCACTTAGACTAGCAACCTAGACATGATAAGACAAGAACTGTAAAAGCAAGAAAATATCTATCTACAACAGCATATCCAATACAAGGAGCTCCAACAAACTTGTTATTCACTGTTTTCATGCTTTTTAGTTTTCTTTTTCTCTTAGTGAAGGGGTTATTTTCTTGTCAACCTTATTCTAACCAATCAAGCTAAGCCTAGGTCAAGAAAATACCGTTAGAATCTTAAACTAAAGATTTTGACAAACACTACAATATCCTAGTTCATACCAAAGTGCTATGGTAAGTAGTATAGAATAGAGTTAGTGCGACAAGACAAACCCGCCTGGTTCTTTTCAATTTGAGCAGAAATACATGGATATCAATTATTATGATTTCATCATTTTACTGAACATGATTTCCATGAAAAGCATTTAAATATTCAGGTTGCATGTTTGCATCCAAGATAAATGGATTTCAGCTACCAGGTATATAAAAGATAGCTAAAGCAATCTGCCTACACATGCTAGATACCAAACTAAGCAGTGAACATGTTTTGAAGTTTTCAAATTAAAATCATGCTCATGGTGAAAACATACATATTGACAAGAGCTGAGCTAACATGATCATGACAATTATACAAAGGCACACTGTATGGGGAAAATACTTCATCCTCAGGGTCTCTACAATTATAAGATAAAGCCAATCTACTAAACCGAAGTTCTAGTATTAACTTCGATTTAATACATGATCAAGCTCAAAGAATCCATGCAGACTTCTATTCGGAGTATGACTTCGAAGGTTGGATATTTAGAGAGCTTATCTGCCAACAAGGATGGAAGACTTATCTTCTTTCTGATTAGATTAGTCTTTTACCATTTTAACCCTATTAGGGGTACCGAATAGTTTCCACTATGTCGGTTGTAATTGAGGGGTAAAAAGGTCTTTTCCTTAAGATTTTTACCTATAAATACCCCCGTTCTTACCTTGTAATAGGCATCGAATACTCAATTATTCAATATACAACTTCAAACTACTTCGAGCTATTATCCAATTCGGAGGCTTGAAATAGTCCGCTTCAAAAATACTTCGTTTGTTAATTTTTAATCTCCGAAAACCTATTAGCGTAATCTTTTACACCAACAGTTGGCACCGTCCGTGGGGAACCTATTCCAAATAACTTCGTTCTCTGCCATGTTCTTAGAATCATGCCTCCTAAGCGGAGTTGAGGTGGTAGTCCTACTCGGAGGTCCCCTCGGACCTCCGGAGCAAGATCTTCTAATACAGTCGAGGTCGGAGGACCTTCAGTAGTTCCTCCACCTCAGACCCCCGAAGGGAATTCTCTTCCCCGAGCATACGGAGGTCCTCCTCCAACTCCATCTATGCTTCGGCCAGACGGAGTCCCTCCTCCAACTCCGATTGTGCTCTGAACTGACATCTACAGTTCTTAAGACCCAGAAGATCCTTCCGGAAGAAATGAAGACAGTCTTGGCGACATGACGACCCAGATGGCTAGTCTACAAGCTGAAGTAGCAAGGTGGAGGCAAGAAGCCGCAGATAGGCTTCGTTCTCAGGCCACCCCTGTCATTCCCGAAGTGCCTCAAGACGACGACTCTCTTCTTTATCCCGAAGCCCCAGAGAGCGCTTCCTTCGATAGCGAGTCTCCGTTGCATCCCGCGTTATAGAAAGTGCGCTTCGACCCTAAGTTTAAAACTTCGAAGCTCTGTAAGTACTCCAGAGAAGAGGATCTGGGGGAGTTCTCCCGGTCGTATGCTTTGGCAATTGAGGCCAGTGGAGGAGTCCGAGACACCATGGCCAAGTGTTTCCCCCTTGCTCTCGAAGGGGTTGCTTTGTGTTGGTTCTAGTCCTTGTAGCTAGGATCAATTAGAACCTAGGAGCCGTTAAGGAGAAAGTTTATAAGTAACTTTCAGCGTACCTTCATACCCCCAATGTCTAGGGGAAGTCTTTTCCAGGTGAAGCAACTACCTGGAGAAACTTTAAGACAATTTTTGAAGCGCTTCGCTCATATGAAGTCGCAGCTACAGGGGTTGTCTACGTCGTCCATTGTTGATGCAGCCCGAGAGGGAGTTACCCATGTAGGCCTCCTTATAAACTTCATCTGAAACAGATATATTCTGTAGCACAAATGATGGCCTATTTCGAAGAATATGCTAAGTTGGAAGAAGGCTAGCTCCGAAGAACAGCTTCAACTCCATCAATCCTGCAAGAAGTCAAGCTCTAAGTGAAGACTTCAACACCTTCGTAGGGACCTAACATCGATGTCCAGCATGACAGGCGTCGGGGGCAAAAGCATCCTCGCTCCCAAGTCCTGAACATTGCTCCTTCTCAGTAGAAATTTGCCCCTGGAGGCCGCTAGGGAAGACGGCTGGCAAAGGCCAGGCCTTCTTCTGCTGCGTTCATGGTGAAAATCGGAGTTATGCTACTGATGCATGCAAGTCTATACTTGCTTTAAGAGGCTAGTACCATGAAAGGACCTTTGGTCGAGGCACTACTGACCGAGTCCCTTCCGAGGCACGTCCGGAGCCTGTGCAGGTTGTGGCACGTGTAGACAACTTCAACCCCACAAGGAAACCTCCAGTGGTCAATATTATGCCACCCCCGAAGCAAGAAGATGGCCAAGATCGGGGCAAAAGAGTAGTCCTCCCTATTTTTGGAGGAGGTACCCTCGGCAGTATGTCGAAGAGATAGCAAAGAGCATATGTACAAGAAGTAGGCCATAGTGCAACTTCTTCGTCTGCAACTACCATGCATGAGTGGTCCTATGTGCCAATATCTTTCTCTACAGATGATGCAGCAGGCATAAAGTTTCCACATGCAGATCCTCTTGTTATTACTGCCGATATAGCAGGGACTGAAGTCCGGAGAGTGCTGATTGACGGAGGGAGTTCAACAGATATCATCTTCGTTCAAGCCTTCGATCAACTCTGTATCTCTAGGAAACATCTCCTCCCCGTAGCTCATCCCCTGCAAGGCTTCACAGGACCTCCTCTTGATACCCTAGGCCAAATAGGTCTGGAGGTTGCTTTCGGAGAGGGTCTCCTGGCAAGGATGGAGGAAGTAATCTTTAATGTTGTAGATGCCCCTTATGCATATAATGTTATCTTCGGAAAGGGCATGTTAAATCAGTTCGGAGCCATGCGGCATCATAACTATTTATGTATGAAGATGCCCACGCAAGCTGGAGTTCTCGCTGTCCTCGGAGATCAAGCCACTGCGCGAAGGGCAGAGTATGGTCATGGCCCCCCTCTCGACCCGAGACAAGTGAATAATGTACAAGGCAATTCGGAGGATATCTCTGCTTCAGCCGAATCTTCGAAAAAATCCTTCCCAAGACCCAGCTCCGACGGAGAAATTATAACAAAGGTTATTCTAAAAGACAACAAAGACTATTCTTTTTAGTTCGGCAAAGATTTGCCTCTAGAAATCGCTACTTCATTAGAAAAAGTAGTCGAAGAAAATTTGAATGTCTTTGCTTGGTCTGATGAAGACATTCTGGGAGTCACTTGAGATATCATTGAGCATAGATTTCTTATAATCCCGAGGGTTTGGCCTGTTCGACAAGGACTTCGGAAGTTATCCGTAGAAAGGGCCATCCTTGCTAAAGCAGAAGTAGAGAAATTACTGAAGGCTAGGATTATCAGAGAAGTAGCTCATACGGAGTGGTTAGCTAACCCAGTCTTCATCAGGAAAAAATCCTCCGGGAAGTGGCGCATGTGTATTGATTTTACATCTTTGAATAAAGCATGCCCACGTGACCCCAATACCATGCCCCCGAATTGATCAATTAGCTGATTCCACTGCTGGTTCGGAGTTATTAAGCTTCCTCGACGCGTATTATGGCTATCATCAAATTTGGTTAAACGCGAAGATGAAATCAAAACAAGCTTTATAACTCCTTCGGGAGTCTTCTACTATGTAAGAATGCCTTTTTTCTTAGGAAATGCCAGGGAAACTTTTTCGAGGTTAATTGCTAAAGCTCTAGGTCATCAATTAGGCCGCAATGTAGAAGCCTATATAATGAAGAGTGCTTTAACACACCAACATAGCCTAGACTTAGCAGAAACATTTGAGAGCCTTCGGGCATGTGGAGTCCGTCTTAACCCTAAAAATGTATCTTTGGGGCTCGAGCTGGGCAGTTGCTAGGGTATCTAGTATCGAGTAGAGGGATTGAAGCTAGCCCTACTCAAATAACTGCATTGCAAAGGATGGATCCGTCGGAAAATTTAAAGCAGGTACAAAAGCTGACTGGCCATCTAGCAGCACTTAGCATATTTCTAGCAAGATCCATAGAATGAAGCTTGCCTATTTTTAAAGCATTGAAAGAGTCCGACGATTTTGCATGAACACCGGAGTGTCAAAAGAGTTTTGATGATATTAAAAATTATCTGAGCAACCTCGCTACACTCACTGTGCCGTTGCAGATGAAACCCTACTCCTCTACCTTGCAGCTACTGGCTCCGCTATCAGTGCAGTCCTTATGAGAGAAGTTGATTTCAATGGGAAGTTGGTGTAGAATCCAGTCTATTTTGTATCCAAAGTCTTATCTGGAGCAAAAACAAGATATTTTGAGCTTGAGAAGTTCACTTATGCTCTAATAATGGCTTCGAGGAAATTACGACATTATTTTCTAGAACATAATGTAATTGTACCAACTTCGTATCCTATGAGAGATATGCTCCGAAGCAAAGATTCTACGGGAAGAATTGGAAAATGGGTTGTTGAGCTAGGACCCTTCGGCATCTCATTCGTAGCAAGGACAACAATCAAGTCGCAAGTGGTGGCAGATTTTGTGGAAGAGTGGACTCCATCTGCAATATGGGCTCCGGAGAAATCAAATGAAGAAATTTGGACCATATACTCTGATGGATCTTTTCAAGCGTCTGGAGCAGGCATCGGAATAGTAATAATTTCACCTTCAGGGCAAAGAGCAATGTACTCCGCAAGACTCAACTTTAAGTCCACCAATAATATAGCGGAGTATGAAGGAATTTTATTAGGACTTCGAAAAGCGCGTGCTTTGGGTGCTACAAGAGTTGTTATTAAAACAGATTCTCAAATTGTAGCAGGGTACGTTGATAAAAGTTTTCAAGTCCGTCATCCACAGCTTGCAAAATATTTGGAAGAGATCCGTAAGATCGAAGCAGCATTGAAAGGGATTTCCATCCGAAGTATACCAAGAGCTAAAAATGTGCAAGCTGATACTTTAGCGAAAGCTGTAGCTAGAGCTATGGACATTCTAGAAGGAGCCTTTTACGAAGAACTTACTTGGCCTTCGGTGCCACAAATTCCTCCTGCGGAGGTTCTTTGCATTCCAAGTGCTGACTGGCAGAGTTCAATCATGGAGTTTTTGCAAGGTGAAGCAAATTTGCCTGAAGGACCATAGCTTTCGACGCTTAAGCTAAGAGTTTGGAATTATCATGTAATCAACGGTATTCTCTATAAGGCCGGAGTATGTTCTCTCCTACTCCGATGTATATCTCAAGCCGAAGGTCAAGAGATACTCCAAGAAATTCATGAAGGCCTTTGTGGTAGCCATCTGGCCCCCGGGCTTTAGCAGGAAAAACACTTCGCCAGGTGCTTTATTGGCCTACAATAATGGCTGATGCAGAGAGCTTAGTCCGCACTTGCTAAGGTTGTCAATGGATGGGAAGATGAAGTCATCGTCCGCCAATGACTCTTCAAGTCATTGCTCCAGTTTGGCCCATGGCCAGATGGGGCATGGATCTCATTGGCCCTTTCCCAGTAGCAAAAGGAAATCTGAAATTCGCAGTGGTAGCAATTGAGTATTTTTCCAAGTGGGTCGAAGCAGAACCCCTTACAGCTATCACTTCGAATAATGTACAAATGTTCTTTTGGAAAAAATATTATATGCAGATTCGGAGTGCCTCGATAGCTCATAGTCGACAATGGGATACAATTTGATGCGGAGCCCTTCAGGAAGTTTTGCGAAGATCTTGGCATACAAATATGCTTTGTAGTTGTGCGCCATCCTCAGTCTAACGGAGTTGTCGAAAGGGATAATGGTAATATTTTATCAGGGCTAAATCGAAGAATAGTAGGGTTAGCAAAGGGGTTGTGGACCGAAGAACTCCCAAAGATTTTATGGTCCATTCGGACCACTCAAACAAGGTCCATAGGTTTTACACCTTTTAGATTATTATTCAGAGATGAAGCTATGACACCGACAGAGCTTAAAGGAGGATCTCTTCGCACCACCGAACCTGAAATAGAAGGAGAAAGGCAAGCTTCGCTTGATTTAACAGAAGAGACAAGGCTTCGAGCTGTGGCTAATTTGTCGAAATATCAACAACAAACGAAGACTTGGTATGACCCGAAGGTTAAGCTCAATGAACTTAAACCAGGTCACTTAGTTTTGTGAAGCATCATAGCACATGGGAAATTAAGAAATAAGTGGGAAGGTCCCTATATCATTCTACGTTCAGGACGCCTTGGTTCTTTTAAACTAGCTAATTTAGAAGGCAAAGAGTTAAAGCATGCCTTGCATGCATAGCACTTAAAGCGATATTTCGCATAGGGGCTCCTTGTAATCATTAGTAAACACCTTCTGAATAAATAAAGTTCATGGTTCAAATAATGCATACCTCTCAAACACTTCATACTTCTAGTGGACGCACTAGAGGAACAAATTTCGCTATGAGGGAAGTGTCATTCATTTGAACCAATTTTGCGGACTTAGAACCACTGGTTCAAAGCTTCCGACGAGGTGGGAAACTCACAGATAAATGGATTCGTCGAAGACATTTTTTGAGATCTTAGTCAATCTCTAAGTTGTTAAGGGGCTCTAAGCCTCCAAAATTGTACTCCTAACTAAAGTTATTTTCATTGCGTGTAACCACCTTCGACGAATTTCGAAGTTGCTTACACCCAAAGAGGGGCTGGGAAGTAGGGAGACAATTTTGAATCTTTAATCTTTATCATTCAAACAGATCACATTACATCATGAAAAGTCTGTATCTATACCGAGAAGGAAACGAAGACCTCTTCGATCCCTAGAACTACCGCTAAAGCTAGAATGACTAGTTCTGGAACCGAGAGTTTTAATAACTTTACATTTAACTCTTTTCCTTCCTTTCGAAGCTCAGAAATATTTTTGTTCCTGCTGAAGTTCAGCCCAAGTTCGAAGTCGCTCGGGGCTTCTTTCCCATCTTCGAAGTTGTTCACGGTTTTTCTTTACTTGTTCTTTAGCAGTATTTTCTTCTTCGGACCATTCAATGTCTTCAGAAGATGAAGTTTCCAAGTTAACTTCCTTTTCCTTCTCTTTAATGTAAGATAATATATCTTTGCATATTTCGGGCGCAATTAAACCAGAGCTTTCTCGAGGAATCGAAAATCGAGGGCGTTTGTGAGGTCTTAAAGTTTCAAAGGTATCCCATAGCAGGTGAAGTTCTTTGTTAACCTCTAGCACTTCGAGATCATCCGTAAAAGGTCGGAAAGCCTAAAAACATTTCCAAATAAGTCTTTTCATTCATAAAAGATAAAGCAAAAATTTTACATGTTCAAAGCCCTAAACAAAACTAGACCTTCGGGTCTGGTGGGGGCTGGCTGCTCGAAGCTTGCGACCGTGCTTGCTTCTGGCGAAGTCCTTCATCAATCCAAGCCTTGATCGCTGATAGACCTTCCACTCTCCAAGATGCTTGGAAGGCTTGCCAAGCTGCAGCTATGTCGTCGGAAGGGTTTAAGAGACGGTTGTCATCGAAGATAATGGGATCCCCCCCTGAGTCTGGTGCTACAGATAGCCTTAGATCTTCGTAGTAGCAAAGTACTCCGAGAGCAGCTACTTGGCCAGAGATTTCTCCATACCAAATACCCACCGTCTTCATCATCTTCGCTGCTGCTTGGATCTTTTTCAATCATCG
Organism: Zizania palustris; assembly: GCA_019279435.1. Taxonomy (NCBI): domain Eukaryota; kingdom Viridiplantae; phylum Streptophyta; class Magnoliopsida; order Poales; family Poaceae; genus Zizania; species Zizania palustris. The sequence continues at coordinate 30,261,733 of JAAALK010000286.1, forward strand.
GAGCAAAGGGACGTCGTCAGTTGAAGGTAAAGTCCAATAAGTAGCAAAGTATTCCAAGACACCCCGAAGGTTGTCCATGGTCTATAAAGCTAACTTCTCGGACTTCACCTTGTCTTCAGACAAAATATCCCTTGACGAAGACAGTTCATCTATCAAAGAGGGTTGTCCTCCTCCATTAACTTCACCTGCTCCTCCCGGAGCTTGACCAGCTCAGCCCCACGGTCGCTTGCTCCATTCACAGTTTTTCTACTTCAGCCTGAAGCACGATTTATTCGGCTTCGAGCTTCCGATTAGCAGCTTCCTGACCAAGTCTGGCTTTCCTTTTCGCTGCTACCATCTCATCCAAGCTGGATGTTCGAATTTCGGAGCTGACAAGACTCCCTTGGAGAGCAGTTATCTTCTCCTTAAGACGATTGCACTCCCGCTCGTTAGAAATAGCCCCAGCTCGAGCCAAGACTATTTGCTGTGAAGGAAAAAGCAATGTGAGTAAACTATTTACATGTTGAAACTAACTCTGTTATTGCATATACTTCGTACCTGGTATACTGCATGCTCCATGGCTGCATCTAACTCCGACCCCTCGGCTTCCCCAAGTGTAGTCACCAAGTCAGTCTCCCCGACTTCATGATTAGCTCGAGCCAAGGGCTCTAGCAGAGTCCGAAGCCCAGTCCTTCGCTCCAGAAAAGGAGCTAGGAGGAGGAGCATTGACAAGGCTCTTTGATCGTCTTCATTGGGAGAAGGGCCGAAGCGCAGCACCGCATCCCCGGAGACCTCGGTGGATTGCCCCCCTTCCGTGGACTGGCCTTTGTCTGTAGATTCCGACGGGGTTAATCCAGAGTTTGGAGCAGGAAAAGGATCCACTTTCCCTTTACCTTTTCCGGGCCCCATTTTTATAACCTCCTCTGGAATTGCCTTCAGAGATGTCGAGGTTTCAGGTGGAGTCTTCACGACAGCGGTCATCTCCATGGGGGTTGATCCTGCAAAATCAAAGGTATTATATATTTTATAACTTTGTAGGACACGAAAAGAAAGGAAAAGTACTCTATTGAGGCTTACCTTCGACATTTTGTCGACGGACAAGTATGGGATTGCTCGTAGGCTCGAATGCCTTTTCGAAGTCCTCTTCAGATTGGGAATTGGTGACCGAAGGATTAGATGTTGAGATCTATCCTAGAACAGTAGTTATCACTTTGTCCGTAGCCGAAGCTTGATCATTCGCTACCTCGACTCCTCCTTCAGCGGCAGGGTCCTCTTGGCTTGGCAGGACATTCAAAGTCTCTGCCTGCTCGAGGTTGTCTTATGCAGTCGGCATGGCCGCTGTGTCACCTATATCCGGGACTTCGACATCTGCCTGCATCTCTTCATCTTCAGTAATAAGGTCTATTAAGACCCTTTGCATTTCTCTGTATCTTTCATCTTCAGATGAATTCGAAGATGAAGTAGCAGACTTGGAAGGGACCACATACTTTGGTTTATGGGCCAACTTTTTCACGGGAGTCTTTGCTGGCACCGAAGTCCCAACTTCAGGTTTCCTCTTCTTCGGACCAGGTTCAGAAGTGCTCCAATCCGGAAGAGAAGGAGCGTCAACTCCGAGTACGCTCCATACCCGGTTGAATCGCTCCCAACTGCCTACCAGTTTAACCCTCCATTCTTTCTCGGTGAGGGTAGGGGCTTCGAGGATCTTTTCTGAAGCCCGTACGACTTGCTTCGAAGTCAAGGAGTGTAACACCCCAAATTTTCAAAGGAATAAAAATATTATTTAATTCAATTCCTTGGATTTTTATTATTTTGAAAATACCTTTAAATACCCTTCTATACCATTTTGAACTACAACATAGAGTTAAATACCAAACCAGGGGCTGAAAATTTTTGTATAAAGTCCCAAGGCCAAAATATATTTTTGAGAATTTTTCTAAATTTTTACCAAGCTTGGAAGTAGCCCTAAGATTTTAATCTATTTCCTAGAATTATTTTTATTCAGAAATGTTTTGAAACAGTAACGAGCCTGCCTCCTCCCTTTCTCTCTCTCCCTGCTAGCCCAGCCTGTCACCCTTGCCCGCCTCAGGCCGACAGCCCGACCGCACTTGTCGGCGCCAATCGCCCCCTCTCGCGCCTGAGCCCGACCCCACCCGTCAGCCTCCCCACTCACCCGCTCGCGCCCGCTGCCCAGTGGCCCCCGCTTGTCAGGTCCTTCGTCCCCGCGAGATCCGCCCTAAAATCGCCCCTCCCCCCCTCGTTGGCCGATGCCATTACTCGCCTCGGATCCCTTGCCCCCGACCCCCTCCCCTCGAATTAAGCCTGGCAATCAAACCCGCGCGCTCCGGTGACCATTTCCCCCATTAAACCCAGCCGGATCGCGTCCCGATTCAACGAATCCTCTTGCAACTCGAGCTAGGCGGCGATTAAAACCGCGTTTACTCTGGCCTCCCCCAATTGCTCCCACTCTGCCCCCACCGGTGACCTTATTTAAACCCCCTGGTGCCCCGCATTCCACCCCCACGCTCACACGATGCAAGGACGCACAGAACGCCCTCACTTCGAGTTTTAGCGCACCACCGCCGCCCGTCCTCCAACCGTCGCTCGCCGTCGCCGGAGTCCCCCTCCGTCCTCGCCGACCGCACTGCTGCGACCGCAAGGACCTCACCGACCCCGGCCACCACTCCGTCGTCGACGAACCCCGCCGGATCGCCGTCGCCGCCAAGGACCTGAACGCCTCAATCGCCTCCGCTCGTCGCCGGCCTTGCTCCGTCGACCATTCGTCACCGCAAGGGTACCCTCATGACCCCCTAGTCGCCCTCTTTCCGTTTTAGGACTTAGATACGACTGTCGTCGCTCGCCGTGGCCTCTGGCCCGCTCGCCGTCGCCGGAGAAGATGACCGGCACGGGTCGAGTACCCGTGCCGTGTCGGATTCGATCCGCGCCGTGCGATCTGCATCTAACGGTACTGATTAAATCCCATGTGCAGTTTAATCTGCACCGTTGGATCTGCACGAAGGGGTACGTTTTAATCTCGTGCGTCCATTAGTATTTAAAACCCGCGTTTAATCTCAGTCATCCATCGCATACCGATTCGGCCTTTTAATCTCGCGCGTCCATTTTCACTTAACGCCCCCGCCCCGTCCTCGCGCGTTGGATCTGGATCCAACGGTCCAGATTGGGCCAGACCACGCGCACAGTGCGCGGGTTCACCGTGGACCCGAGGGGATTTAAATTTAAAAATAAATTCCAGAAACTGCTTTAAACTTGTAAAATTCATATCTGGCGTATTTTAACTTCAGAAATTGCCATTCCACTTTTAGAAAATTTGTATTATTATTCTCTACATGTTCATTCAATAAAAACCATATGTTTACTTTAGATTTTTCATATTTATTTAAATAGGTATTCAAATGCCCCTTAGGGTAAAAATGTAAATTCAAATATTTAAACTTCAGTAAAGTTTATATTTATTCCTTTCTGTTCACATACTGAAAACCACTACATTGCCCATGAACCTTTCATTTTAAATTGATTAGAATGTTTAAAATGGGGTTACTCACAACTAAAACCCTTTTTCAAAGGACAACACTTCATTTTAACCTCTTTTAAAATTATTTATAAAATGAATTTAGAACCTTAACAACTTGAATTTTCTTTAGATTAAACCAACTTAAACCTATGTGCTCATTGTGTGATTTTATATTGTTTAGATTGGATGTTGTATTTATTTTATTTTACTTTATTTATTTTGGAAAGACTACGACGCCACCGAGGAGCCGAAATACTTCCCGGAAGTCCCTCCCTCGCCTTTCGCTGAACAAGGAAAGTCACCAAACCAATCTTTTGAGCATGTTGAACCCTTGTTTTATTAAACTATCGCTAAAACACATAGGTTATACATGCATTAGTCAAATGAAACCCTTACAATATATTTATTTAGGATCCCCCGACCTTGATGTGCAACCCAAGCCATGCTATATCGCCTAACCTCCTTGTCACCATATGGTTAATGATATTAGCTAGTGTCCAATGTAAATACACGATCGCTATAGGATTAAAAATGAGTCGTAGCAAAATGGTTCTACTATATGATCCCCCGTTACTTCTTATCCTTGGAATTCTGTTGGTGATGAGTCATGGTTGAGAGTGTATGCATGGTGGGTTTCGGGTGCAAGCTAGGGCATTGGTCGGTAGCACCCGGGGCACTATAAGGACCGGTCTGTGGGATCCGTTGCAATACATTTCCCTACTAACCACAAGTCTAATGGGTAAGTCCTAACTAAGGTATGGAGTGTTCCAAACCGAGTCCACCATTTGGAGATGGGTCAAGCAGCACCTGCGGGTGGCTTGTACCAATGTGGCGCAAAAGGGGGTGTGACGTTAGCCGGGATGCGGCCCGGCGCGCCGGCGAAACCTTGAGCGGGTGGTTATCGCTTGGAGCATTTCATGCCGAGGTTTTGGCACGAGTTCTCGTGGTATGGGTCATCTCGTTTGGGATGAGTGCGTGCCTTGTGGGTACAATAGTACATCTCTGATCAGAGTCTTAAATCTTTTCGAAAAGCCGAGCCCGCGGTCAAGGGCGGGTTGCGTGACATCCCACAGTTAGTTTACTTTGAATATGTATGTGCATGATGGTTTGACATGTAAGGACTGTTGTGCGAGGAGGTAAAACGTACCCCTCGAGTTAGATGATGTTATTGATGTTCATGTTTATATTTCCGCATGATAAAATTTGATTACACTAAATGCAACAACTGAAAATGTACTTTTCCGCACTGTTAGCCATTGCCCATCCTTGTTTATTATCCTGCATTATTACTTGGATTTGCGGTGGCTTGTTGAGTACTTTTTGTACTCATACCCGTTGGACCCCACAAAGGATGTCTACTATGATGACGGTCTGGAGTAGCGACCCAGTCAAGCAAAGATCCTGAAGAAGACGTTCGCCATGCTATTTACTTTTATTACTATTTTTATTTCAACTCTGATGTAATAATTATGGTTTGCGTACCATTAATACTGTTGTATGTACGATTGTCGCATGATGAACCTCTTGTATTATTGTTTTTCTTATGAAATCGGTAAATCGGGGCGTTACAAGATGTTATCAGAGCCGACTTGATTGTAGGAAGCCAAACAGACCCGCCTAGCGAGTAGCTGTAGAAAATTATTTCTCGAAAACCTACTTTATAAACTTTGTTCCTCCCCTCACTTTTCTTCAACTTTCTGTTTTGTAGATGCCTATCTACCAAGTCCACAGCTATTGCCGCCACTTTGAGGGCTTCGTCAGGGAGCTCCGCATGATGCTCACATTCCTCGGGTTCCTCTTCGAGCCCGAATTCTAGGGCGTGTACCTGGAGGAGTTTGCCGGACCCTGCGACGTCTCCCTCACCGTCCACGGCTCCGGAGAGCATCTTCCGTCTTACACCACCGCTCTTGGAGGCCCGACTTTCGACGTCACGTGCCAACGAGTCGCTCTCTAGGCTCTTATGGAGTTGAGGATGATCTATGACGATCGTCTTTAGAACTCGTCTTTCTGGCTTGTGCCGAAGCGCACTCCCGGTGCCTACCATAGCATCTACCTTGGAGTTCACTCCGTGCGTGATCCGGTCATGGCCCGGCAGTCGCGCCTTCTTCAGGCTATGGACGACCTCCATACCGAGGCGGTGCTCGACGCCGATGAGCACCATGAGGCGGTTGAGTTTCTTCGTGAAGAGACGAAGAACTTGATCCAACAGAACGGAGAGCTGCAGCGCAAGATTATGCAGCTGCAGAAGGATATCGCAGAGATGGTTCCCCTCCCCCCGAGGAAGAGGAAGCCCATCCGTGAGCCCGTCCCCCGCCCCAAGCGGATCCCGCCACACCCCTCCACCGTCAGACCGTCCACTGCCAGCGCCCCTGCACCACGCCCCGGCCTCGTCTCCGACTCCATCATCGAGAACTTTCTCGAGCCCACCATCCCTCAGGAGCCGCGTACACGTGGTTCCGAGAGCACGAAGACCGCCTCCGGTGGCGAGTAGACGCTAGGTGCCGCTATTTCCAATAAAATGATTTTGTATGTGGTGCTACCTACAACGAGTTGTGTTGTGGGTAAAATAAGAGCTTGGTTGTAATGAACAATTTTTACAACTTGGTTTATATGTATGAGATTTATGAGCTATTTTATTTAATTGTATCGTCATCATCCTTTTTATATCATGGTATATTCAGAAGATGGCTGACCACCAGAACACCGGCTCCAACAACGGAGAAGGAGGAAGCCGTGACGCACCCGAGGGTGTTGTACCCAACTGGGGTGCAACGGGTTCACGTCAGTCTGGGTCGCCCTCCGCCAACCACCCTACCTTGGCGGAAATGATGGCGAATCAGAACCAACTGATCACCGCCCTCATCACCCAGATGCAGCACCAACAAGCTCAGTTGGACCGTCTACAGAATGGGGAAACCGCCCCTCGCGCACCAGCACCCGCACCCGCTCCCCAACTCTCGGAGTTTCTGCGCGTGCGCCCGCCCATCTTCTCAAGCATCACCAACCCAATGGAGGCTGGAGATTGGCTCCGCACCATTGGAAAGAAGCTTGACCTCCTCCCCTGCACAGACCGAGAGCGAGTGGCCTTCGCCACTTATCAGCTCCAAGGTCCCGCCGCCGAATGGTGGGACAACTACTGTGAGTCCCAGCTTGAGGACCACGTGGTGACCTGGGCGGAGTTCACCATCGCCTTCTGTGCCACCAACGTCCCCACCGGTGTTATCGCGGTGAAACAGCAGGAGTTCCGTGACCTACACCAGGGCAGTCGGACCATCATGGCGTAACTCCATGAGTTCAACCGCCTTGCCCGCTATGCACCGGAAGAGGTGCGGACCGACGCCCTCCGCCAGGCTATGTTCCTTCGGGGACTTAAGGATGAGCTGTCCATCCAGCTCGTCGCCACCGACTATGCCGACTTCCAATGGCTAGTCAACAAAGCACTCATCCAAGAGACTGAGCAGAACAAGCTAGACCTCAAGAAGAGGAAGATGATCACCTTCAAGCATCAGCAGGCGAACTCTCAGAGGCCTCACTTCGTCCCTCCGCCACCAGCGCCCGCCTACCATCCTCGGCCCGCCTATAGGCCACCTCACGCCGCCGGTGGATCCAACACCGGGCATCCTCGCCCTGCCCCACCAGCTCCGGCCGCTCAGCCGACGCCAGCCGCCAAGGCCCCTGTCTTGAAGGATCGCCAAGGGAGGCCGGTCGTCTGCTTCAACTGCCGCAAGGAAGGGCACTACTCGCACTAGTGTCCTCACCCCAAGCAGCCACAAGGCACGGCACCCAACCAGGTGGTTCGTGCCCGCGTCAACCACATCAATGTGGAGGAAGCTCAGGAGGCTCCCAAAGTCGTGCTCGGTACGTTTACCGCAAATTCCGTACCAGCTATGATTTCATTCGACTCTGGAGCAACACACTCCTTCGTCTCATAAGATTTTGTGAAAATCAACGAATTGGACGTACTCCCTCTATCCGTCCCCATGATGGTTGCCACTCCCGGCAATAAGACATTAGCCCACTTATACAGTCGCATGGTTAAGATAGAGATCCAAGGAGTATTGTTCCGGGCCGAGCCAGTCCTCATAAAGTACACCGGACTCGACCTCATCCTAGGGATGGATTGGTTGATGAAGCACATGGGAGTGATCGACTGTGCCAACAAGTCCGTCACAGTGACCAACCCTGAAGGCGCAGCCGTCACCTTTCGGATGACCAGTTGCAAACCACTCGAAGCGTCCCTCCATTCGCTAACTCTTGAAGAAGTACCCATAGTCAAGGAGTTCGTGGACGTCTTCCCTGAAGACCTACTAGGAATGCCTCCCAAGCGGGACATCGAATTCAGAATCGAACTTGTCCCCGGTACCACTCCAATCTCCAAGTGCCCATACCGGATGGCCGCCAACGAATTAGCTGAGGTCAAGAGCAACATCGAGAACCTAGAGCAGAAAGGGTACATCCGACCGAGTACCTTGCCCTGGGGTGCACCAGTCATCTTCGCTATGAAGAAAGACAAGACCAAGAGGATGTGCATGGACTATAGGGCCTTGAACGATGTAACCATGAAGAACAAGTACCCATTGCCTCAGATCGACGACCTGTTCGATCAACTGATGGGATCCTCGGTCTTTTCCAAGATTGACCTTAGGTCAGGTTATCACCAATTGAGGATTAGAGAAGAGGACATACCCAGGACTGCCTTCACTTCCCGCTATGGACTCTACGAGTATACAGTGATGTCGTTTGGACTCACGAATGCCCCGGCCTTTTTCATGAACATGATGAACAACGTATTCATGGAGTTCTTGGGTAAGTTCATCGTGGTATTCATCGACGATATCCTCGTCTACTCCAAGACCAAGGAAGAACACGAGACTCACCTCCGCCTGACCCTTGGAATGATAAGGGAGAAGCAATTGTACGCCAAATACAGCAAATGCGAATTTTGGTCGTCTGAGGTGAAATTCCTAGGCCATGTCATATCTGCCAGAGGAATAGCAGTGGACCCAACCACCGTGAAAGCAGTGACCAACTGACTGCAGCCCACGACCGTGACTGAGATCCGGAGCTTTCTCAGATTAGCCGGATACTATCACCGGTTCATCGAGAATTTTTCGAAGATCGCCAAGCCTATGACCAGACTTCTGCAAAAAGAAGTGAAGTTTGAATGGACCCCTGATTGTGAGGAAAGCTTCTAGACCCTCAAGAAGAAGCTCGTGTCGGCCCCAATCCTGACCCTGCCAGACATCAAGAAAGACTTCCACGTCTACTGTGATGCTTCTCGCCAAGGTTTGGGATGTGTCTTGATGCAAGATGGGAAGTTGATATCCTACGCCTCCCGACAGCTGAGACCGCATGAGCTGAACTACCCAACCCACGACCTGAAGTTAGCAGTCGTGGTTCATGCCTTGAAGATATGGAGACATTACCTTGTGGGGAATCGGTGTGAGGTCTTCACCGACCACAAGATCCTCAAGTATATATTCACCCAGCCAGATCTAAACCTCAGACAAAGGAGATGGTTGGAATCGATCAAGGATTACGACTTAGGCATCCATTATCATCCAGGCAAGGCAAATGTGGTGGCAGACGCACTTAGTCGAAAAGGGTACTGCAACGCCATCATAATTCAGGACCAGGCTCCTTTACTTTACAAGGAGATGGAAAGACTGAATTTAGGGATCACCAACCGAGCGTACCACGCTGCCATGGAGTCTCGGCTTGTCTTGATAGACCAGATCCGAGAAAAGTAGAAGGAAGACTCAGATATCTTGGAAATCCTACAGAACATGCGAATGGGTAAAGCCCCCAGATTTTCCGAGGACGAACATGGTACCATCTGGTTCGGAAACCGGATATGCGTACCCAACCAACCTGAGTTGAAGACCCTCATCCTTCAAGAAGCCCACGATACTCTATACTCCATACATCCCGGGAGTACAAAGATGTATCAAGACCTGAATGAAAAATATTGGTGGGTCAGCATGAAGAGGGAAATAGCTGAGTATGTGGCCAAGTGCGACACATGCCGGTGAGTCAAGGCAGAGCATCAAAGACCTGTCGGACTTCTTCAACCCCTCAAAGTCCCTGAATGGAAGTGGGAATAAATAGGAATGGACTTCATCATGGGACTGCCCCGGACCCAAGCTGGTCACGATTGTATCTGGGTGATCGTCGACCGACTCACCAAGGTACCCCACTTCATCCCGGTCAAGACATCTTACACCGTTGCCAAGTTGGTCGAGTTGTATATGACCCGGATTGTGTGCCTTCACGGAGTTCCCAAGAAGATTGTATCTGACCATGGGAGTCAGTTTACCTCCAAGTTTTGGAAGAACCTTCAAGAGGAACTCGGCACCCGGCTGAACATTTGCACCGCCTATCATCCACAGACCGACGGTCAAACCGAAAGAGTCAACCAGATATTGGAAGATATGCTTAGAGCTTGCGCTCTAGACTTTGGCGGAATGTGGGACAAGAACTAACCCTATGCAGAGTTCTCCCACAACAACAGCTATCAAGCCAGCCTGCAAATGTCCCCGTTCGAAGCACTCTACGGACGTAAATACAGAACGCCGTTGCTCTGGGATCAAACCGGAGAATCACAACTGTTTGGGACAGATATCTTAAGAGAAGCCAAAGAGAAGGTCAAGATCATAAGGGACCGGTTAAAGATAGCCCAGTCCCGACAGAAGAGTTATGCCGACAACCGTCAAAGAGACCTAACCTTTGAGGAGGGCGATCATGTCTATCTCCGAGTCACTGCCCTCCGCGACACTCAAAGTTTCAACATGAAGGCAAGCTAGCACCCCGCTATGTCGGACCTTTTCAGATCCTCCGACGACAAGGAGAAGTGGCATATCAACTTGAACTGCCTCCATCTTTGGCAGGAGTCCATGATGTGTTCCATGTCTCTCAGCTGAAAAAGTGCCTTCGCGTGCCCGCCGAGCAGGCCGATCTTCAGCAGCTCAACGTCCAGGAAGACCTGACCTACATCGAGAAACCCATCAAGATCTTGGAAACCAAAGAAAGAGTAACCAGGAGTCATGTTGTTCGCTTCTGCAAGGTTCAGTGGGACAACCACCCCGCTGAAGAAGCTACATGGGAAAAAGAAGACGAACTGAAAGCCCAATACCCCGAGTTATTCGAGTAACGTTCCAATCTTGAGGACGAGATTCTTTGTAAGGGGGATAGGTTTGTAACACCCCAAATTTTCAAAGGAATAAAAATATTATTTAATTCAATTCCCTGGATTTTTATTATTTTGAAAATACCTTTAAATACCCTTCTATACCATTTTGAACTACAACATAGAGTTAATGACCAAACCAGGGGCTGAAAATTTTTGTATAAACTCCCAAGGCCAAAATATATTTTTGAGAATTTTTATAAATTTTTACCAAGCTTGGAAGTAGCCCTAAGATTTTAATCTATTTCCTGGAATTATTTTTATTCAGAAATGTTTTGAAACAGTAACGGGCCTCCCTCCTCCCTTTCTCTCTCTCCCGGCTGGCCCAGCCCGTCACCCTCGCCCGCCTCAGGCTGACAGCCCGACCCCACCTGTCGGCGCCAATCGCCCCCTCTCGCGCCCGAGCCCGACCCCACCCGTCAGCCTCCCCACTCACCCGCTCGCGCCCGCTGCCCGGTGGCCCCCGTTTGTCAGGTCCTTCGTCCCCGCGAGATCCGCCCCCAAATCGCCCCTCCCCCCCTCACTGGCCGACGCCATTACTCGCCTTGGATCCCTTGCCCCCGACCCCCTCCCCTCGAATTAAGCCTGGCAATCAAACCCCCGCGCTCTGGTGACCTTTTCCCCCATTAAACCCAACTGGATCGCGTCCCGATTCAACGAATCCTCTTGCAACCCGAGCTCGCCGGCGATTAAAACCGCGTTTACTCCGGCCTCCCCCAATTGCGCCTCCTCTGCCCCCGCTGGTGACCTTATTTAAACCCCCTGGTGCCCCGCATTCGACCCCCACGCTCACATGCTGCAAGGACGCACAGAACGACATCACTTCGAGTTTTAGCGCACCACCGCCGCCCGTCCTCTAGCCGTCACTCGCCGTCGCCGGAGTCCCCCTCCATCCTCGCCGACCACACCACTGCGACCGCAAGGACCTCACCGACCCCGGCCACCACTCCGTCGTCGACGAACCCCGCCGGATCACCGTCGCCGCCAAGGACCCGAATGCCTCCATCGCCTTCGCTCATTGCCGGCCTTGCTCCGTCGACCATTCGTCACCGCAAGGGTACCCTCATGACCCCCTAGTCGCCCTCTTTCCATTTTAGGCCTTAGATACGACCGTCGTCAGTCGCCGTGGCCTCTGGCCCGCTCGCCGTCGCCGGAGAAGACGACCGGCACGGGTCGAGTACCCGTGCCGTGTCGGATTCGATCCGCGCCGTGTGATCTGGATCTAATGGTACTGATTAAATCCCATGTGCGGTTTAATATGCGCCGTTGGATCTGCGTGAAGGGGTACGTTTTAATCTCGTGCGTCCGTTAGTATTTAAAACCCGCGTTTAATCTCAGTCGTCCATTGCATACCGGTTCGGCCTTTTAATCTTGCGCGTCCATTTTCACTTAATGCCCCCGCCTCGCCCTCTTGCGTTGGATCTAGATCCAACGGTCCAGATTGGGCCGGACCACGCGCACAGTGCGCGGGTTCACCGTGGGCCTGGCGCATTTTAAACTTGTAAAATTCATATCTGGCGCATTTTAACTTCAAAAATTGCCATTCCACTTTCAGAAAATTTGTATTATTATTCTCTACATGTTCATTCAATAAAAACCATATGTTTACTTTAGATTTTTCATATTTATTTAAATAGGTATTCAAATGCCCCTTAGGGTAAAAATGTAAATTCAAATATTTAAACTTCAGTAATGTTTATATTTATTCCTTTCTGTTCACATACTGAAAACCACTACATTGCCCATGAACCTTTCATTTTAAATTGATTAGAATGTTTAAAATGTGGTTACTCACAACTAAAACCCTTTTTCAAAGGACAACACTTCATTTTAACCTCTTTTAAAATTATTTATAAAATGAATTTCAGAACCTTAACAACTTGAACTTTCTTTAGATTAAACCAACTTAAACCTATGTGCTCATTGTGTGATTTTATATTGTTTAGATTGGATGTTGTATTTATTTTATTTTACTTTATTTATATTGGAAAGACTATGATGCCACCGAGGAGCCGGAATACTTCCCGGAAGACCCTCCCTCGCCTTTCGCTGAACAAGGCAAGTCACCAAACCAATCTTTTGAGCATGTTGAACCCATGTTTTATTAAACTATCGCTAAAACACATAGGTTATACATGCATTAGTCAAATGAAACCCTTACAATATATTTATTTAGGATCCCCCGACCTTGATGTGCAACCCAAGCCATGCTATCTCGCCTAACCTCCTTGTCACCATATGGTTAATGATATTAGCTAGTGTCCAATGTATTGACACGATCGCTATAGGATTAAAAATGAGTCGTAGCAAAATGGTTCTACTATATGATCCCCCGTTACTTCTTATCCTTGGAATTCTATTGGTGATGAGTCATGGTTGTGAGTGTATGCATTGTGGGTTCCGGGTGCAAGCTAGGGCATTGGTCGGTAGCACCCGGGGCACTATAAGGACCGGTCTGTGGGATCCGTTGCAATACACTTCTGTACTAACCACAAGTCTAATGGGTAAGTCCTAACTAAGGTATGGAGTGTTCCAAACTGAGGCCACCATTTGGAGATGGGTCAAGTAGCACCTGTGGGTGGCTTGTACCAATGTGGCGCAAAAGGGGGTGCGACGTTAGCCGGGATGCGGCCCGGCGTGCCGGCGAAACCTAGAGCGGGTTGTTATCGCTTGGAGCATTTCATGCCGAGGTTTTGGCACGAGTTCCCGTGGTATCGGTCATCTCGTTTGGGATGAGTGCATGCCTTGTGGGTACAGTAGTACATCTCAGATCAGAGTCTTAAATCTTTTCGAAAAGCCGAGCCCGTGGTCAAGGGCGGGTTGCGTGACATCCCACAGTTAGTTTACTTTGAATATGTATGTGCTTGATGGTTTGACATGTAAGGACTGTTGTGCGAGGAGGTAAAACGTACTCCTCGAGTTAGATGATGTTATTGATGTTCATGTTTATATTTCCGCATGATAAAATTTGATTACACTAAATGCAACAACTGAAAATGTACTTTTCCGCACTGTTAGTCATTGCCCATCCTTGTTTATTATCCTGCATTATTACTTGCATTTGCGGTGGCTTGTTGAGTACTTTTTTTACTCATACCCGTTGGACCCTACAGAGGATGTCTACTATGAAGACGGTCTGGAGTAGCGACCCAGTCAAGCAAAGATCCTGAAGAAGACGTTCGTCATGCTATTTACTTTTATTATTATTTTTATTTCAACTTTGATGTAATAATTATGGTCTGCGTACCATTAATACTGTCATATGTACGATTGTTGCATGATGAACCTCTTGTATTATTGTTTTTCTTATGAAATTCAATATTGTTCCGATTTCGGTAAATCGGTACATTACAAGGAGGCTTGTGGAGCTGAAAGATAAGTTTTTATCTTAGTTATATCATTTTTTTTGAAATTATCATACATGAAACATTTTGCAGTTTCCGAAGTTACCTGTAAAGGTCGAAGAGATTTTTCGGAGTCCACCCTCCAGATCCTCTTCAAAGTTAATAGGCTAGTTGGCCAACAGAGGCAGAATCTGGAGCCCGATGAACTCCTCTACCAAGTCTTGCATGCTCATGCAGCGACTTATTTCTTGCAGCAGATTAAGGCGAGCTTCGAGCTGGCCCGGGTGTGGATGAACTTTGGCTTCCCTCCGGAAATGTATATCTTGCAGAACTGCTATCCGCTCCATCTTCGGCGTTGTTGGAACAATTGCGTTAGTTCCAGCAGGTTTTTGTGTGGTGGAGTGTGATGTGGAGAATGAGCCTCGAAGGGCTCTAACAGAGGGAGAAAAAGGTTTATACTGGTTCGGGCCTCTCCGAGGAGATAATAACCCTACGTCCAGTTGTGGTGGATTTAGCATGGTATGCCCTAGTATGGAGTAATGATTCCAGGGTCTCTTGGCTCCCTGGAGCGTGTCCCCCGTTACAAGGGATTGGCCCTGCTTTTATAGGCGCACAGGCCAAAGGAAAAGACCGGGATGCCCCCTATGAGCCCTAGGCTTACAGGGGCAGAGAGGGGAAAAGGGCTAGCTACGGTACAAAGGTACTTTGCAGCTTTACAGCTTTACAGGCGTGTCGGACTGCGCCAGGCTTTGACCAGCTAAACGACATACCAGGGGCGACGGGGCCCCCGGTACGGCCTACACTTAGATATTTCCTGGGCTCGAAGTAGGGGCCGGAGCCTTCCTGCAGAGGCTGCGAAGAGGGCTCCGAGGTGCACCCCGAAGGGGGCTTCGAAGCATGCCCCGAGCAAGGCTCCGAACAAGGCTCCGAACTGGAAGGCCTCCGAACCGGGTTCGCCGAACCGAGGCCTCGAACTGGGCTCCCGGAGGGCGGCCTCCGGCATCCTTCGCCCGGAGGGTGGCCTCCGGCACTCTGCGCCCGGAGGGTGGCCTCCGGCGTCCTTTGCCCGGAGGGTGGCCTCCGGCATCCTGCGCCCGGAGGGTGGCCTCCGGCGCCCTTTGCCCGGAGGGTGGCCTCCAGCGCCTTGTGCCCGGAGGGTGGGCCCGAACTGGGGGCTCCGAGCCGGACCCCCCGATCTGAGGGCTCCGAAGCTACAGGCTCCGAAAGGCACGTTGGGACCTGAAAACAACACTTAGAGAGAAAACAGGCTCCGACAGTGCTGGGCTCTGGGCCGAAGGCTGTCGGAAGCTGACGTCATTTGGCCCCTGTTCAAGGGAAATATATTCCCCCAACAGTAGCCCCTCGCGTGTAGGCCTTCGGGACGAAGGGATGCGCGCGCCCTTAGGGCAAATGACCTGCAAAATACAACCTCGGATAAAACATGCCTTCGGAGCTTGGACCGAAGGTGACCTCGAAAACTGTAGGAAATAAATGCCTGCGCTAGCTTGTCAGAAAGACCTCAGGAGCCTAAACGGCTCCGCAACGGTTAGAAAGTTACCGTTACCCTGCGCTGGGCCGCTTCGCCTTCGCTGGAGGCCCACTTGGCGGTGGGTTCGGCCCACGACTGTTGGAATTCTTACCGCGCCTATAAATAAGGGTTACCGCGTGCAGCTTCGGTACGCTTTCATTTGCTTCCTTCTCACTGCCTTACAGCCTTCGCTCTCTTCTTCTTTCTAGCTTCGCGCAGAGCCCCCTTCGCTAGTTTTAGCCCTTCGCCAGCTTTTAGCCCTTCGCACCGGAGGTCCGCCGAGATGCCGAAGAAGGCCGTGGCGAAGTCTTTGGCTTTGGGCCCGAGCTCGAGCTCCGCCCAACTGCAAGCGGTAGCGGCTGCAGCGGCGAAGCCTCCGCCCAGGCGGCTGGGGCCGAGGGACCTTCGGACGCCCTCCGACAAGTTCGAGCAGACCTTGGAGATGAGGGCTTCGATCTCGACGGAGGAGTCGGTCCGGAGGGCCTGCGAAGGGAGGGTCGCAGCGAAGATCCAGCTTCGGGTCCCGGAGAAGTCGGAGGCCGTGCCGAGGCCTCGGGCTGACGAAGTGGTGGTCTTCGAAGCCTTCTTCGAAGCCGGCCTTGGGCTGCCAGCAGTGGGGATGCTGAGCGAAGTCCTCAAGGCTTACAACCTTGAGCTTCCTCAACTTTCGCCTAACGCAGTGGCGAGGTTGGCTGTCTTCGAATGGGCCATGAGGGCCGAGGGCTGCGAGGGCCGCGCGGATGTCTTCGTCGCCCTCCATGACGCCAACTGCCAGCCGAAGCCGAGGGAGGGGACAGACCGCGCCAAGAGGGCGCTGGCCTTCGGCAGCGCCAACTTCCAGCTCCGGAAGGAGTTCCAGGACGCCTTCCTGGCAAGGGCCGTAAACAACAAGTGGTACTCGAGGTGGGATCAGGAGTGGTTCTATGCCTCCGTCGGCGCGAACTCCCCCCTTCGGAGTACTAACGCCCACATCTTGTACAGACGCGAAGGGGTGGTGAAGACCAGCGAAGACATCCTTCGCTCGAGGATCTTGCTGCTCCGGAGAGTGGCGGCGAAGATGAGTATGAGGGATCTTGCGGAGGAGTTCATTACCCTCCGGCTCAGCCCCCTCGCGCGCTCCTGGCCGGAAGGGCTCTTCCAGGCTTCGGGTCGAGGGGAACTTAGTGAGTTGGCCTCCGACCGCTTCTGTAAGTCCTCGCAATCTCTTCATCTTTTATGCTTTGTAGATCTTCACTTCTGACTTAGATCTTCCGTGAAGCCGACCTTGAAATGAGGACCCCGGAGGAGGCCATCGCGGCGGCGGATCGAGTCGTCGGGACTCCGACCCCCGAGGAGCAGACCCAGCGCCTCGCGCTGGTGGGGTCCTGGGAGCGCTGGAACATAGCATGGACCGCGCTCGACCTCGGAGGGCTCCCTGCTCTGCCGGACTTCGCTCACCTAACTACCTCGTCGGCCGGAGCCAAGAGGAAGAGGGGGGACGAGGATGAACCGGATGCTCCGGGGCCTCGGCTGGAGGTCTCCGCGGCCGAAGTCTCTAGCCTGGGGGAGGTTGCGGCGGAGCCCGCAACTACCCCGGCCTCCAAGAAGGCGGCGAAGCCTTCGGCGGTGGAGGCCGACGCGCATACTCCGGCCGCCAAGGAGGCCACGGATGCTCCGGTGGAACCAACTTCGGGCGCGGAGGTGGATGCGCCAGCTTCGCAGCAAAGGAGCTGGAGGGCACACTTAGCCCCATCTTCCTTCCAAGAAATCTCCGACGATGGTAAACCCCTTTTTGCATGCTTCGCTTCAATATACGGATCTTGACTCGGCTCCCTGCAGAGGATGAAGATGATGCGAGGCCCGCCGTGGCGGAGCCGGTAGGCGGAGGTGGACCGAAGCCCACCGACGTGAAGCCCACCGAAGCTTCGAGCAGCAGCGGCAGCGGCAGCGATTCGGAGTCCGAGAGTACTTCGTCCGACGACGAAGGCAGCGGAGGCCGCGAGGTCCCTCGAAGCGAAGAAGATGTCGACGTGGTGGGCTTGAGCCCCGCCTCGCCGAAGCTCGCGGAGGCGACCGTGGCGGTGGTTCACCCTTTCAAGCCGAGGGAGGGCGTGACAGCAGCGGCGATCCACGGTTTCCGCGAGGCTTGTGCTTCTGCGGAGGGGGGGGACTTGGTGGCCCAACTTAGCCACCTGGACCCCACGGATCTCTTCGTCAGCTCGAACGAAGTCATTATACGGGTGAGCGAAGCCCCTTGGAACTTCGAACTATATGCTAGCCTTTTGTTAGTACTTATGATTTCTTGAATTTCTGCAGGCCTTCGCACTGAATGCGGCGGCTTCGACTTCTGCAGACAGGCGGATGGAGCGCCTCGCGGAGGAGAAGGAGGCCCTTCGCCGCGAATACTCGGAGGAAGCCGAGAAGCGGAGGCAAGCCGAGGCTTCGGCTGCTGAGGCGAAGGCTGACGCCGACAAAGCTAAGGAAGCTTTGGCTTCGGAGACGGCTCGGCTCCGCGCGGAGCTCCAGGCTTCGAGGGACGCCGAAGCTCGGCAGGCGAAGGAGAATGTTTCGCTCCGCCAACGGGCCCGGGGTCTTGAAGACTTCGTCGTGGCCAATCTTGGCGAAGCCACCCAGAGCCTGACCGAGGTCCTTGAGAAAATAGGGACCGAGTGCCGGGCTCCGGACTTTGGCGTTCGGGACCCGATTGGGGACCGCGTCGACTTCTTGAAGACTGCGGCTTCGATAGCGGAGGAAGCGCTGACGGGCTTCGCCCTTATGGCCGGTCGAGTCGCGGGCCAGGGGGTATTGCAGATGCTCCATGACGCGGGGTGTGACCACCTTCGGGCGGCAACCTCCGTGACCCCAGTGGCCTTCGGGGGTCCGCACTTGGTGACGCCTCCGGCCGAAGTTCGCGGAGCCTGGCGGCAGCTGCAGGAACCCTGGAAGGAGCAAGGCTGCGAAGCAGTCCTCAACCTCCAGAAGGCCCTTCGACACCGCCGATCCAAAGCACCTACTGCGCCTGATCAGCCTTCGACTTCGATACCTCCGCCTCCGAAGGTGTAGATCTCCTTAGGCCTTTTGTAATACTTAGCTGCAGGCTTGTAAAAACTCTATCAGCTTATTAATATGAATGCGGGGGTTCTTTTATACCTGCCCAGGCTCAGCCTCCGAGTGTAGACCTCGAAGTGCTCGAGGACTCCGAAGACCTTCGACAGTTGTGGGCAGTCCTCGAAGTAGCTAGGTCCAAAGATCCCCCTCGGTTTAAGCTTCCGAGGGGGCCTAGCGGCGAAGCCATCTCCGACGTAGCTCAGGATTTGCTAGCCGCTGTGAAGACGGAGTTCCTTCAGAGTTCTTTGTTTTTACCTTCGCGGACGGCCTTAGCAGGCGACGAAGCCTTAGACTTCTCTGCCTTCGATACGGCACCGCCTGCTTCGCTAACTTGGAGCGACCTGCAAAGTGGAAGACGAGGTCCGCGGGTGTCGGAGCCTGGACGAGCCGGACGTGGGAGAGCGGGCTCCGACGAGGCTTCGTCCAGCCGAGGGGGCCGTGGCCGAAAGAGAGACAAGCGAGAGTTGGGGCCTCGCACACGATTCTTCTTAGGCTTAGACACAGACTACTCGTAGTTTGCTCTCGAAGTATGTTTGTAACACACTTCTCAATATATAATGAATGGAGTTTGTTATATTTGCATACTTCGTCTGTATGCTTCGCATTGTTTGGCTTCGAACGTTTTAGCTTGTCGCGCTCGTACTGCGTATTACATTCGCACACCTCGCATACATGCTTCCCCCCTTTGCTCGTGGCAGCTAGGGACTTAGCCGTTGCTGGTGCGGGCAAAAAATAAAAGATGCGAAGGGTGCGCCTTTCGGCGGCTTCGACGCATGAAATTTCATTTGAGCGAAGACCTCTTTTGGGCTCTGAATGCATTAATTTGGTGCGAAGCAAGGCTTTCGCATAACCAAATTGAGCGAAGCACGCTTCGACATGCTGGGATTTGGATGCTGTGCGTGAGCGAGGCTCTGAAACGCACTTAGATTTTCATGCGAAGTATGACTTCGACATGCTTAGGCGTACATTAGATTTTGACACGCGAAGCAAGGCTTCGGAGCGTGTCTGGATAACGAAGCAAGGCTTCTGAGCTTGATTCTGTAATCAAAATGGATGTTTGGTGTGGATTCACCGAACCTGCGATAATGTGAGCCACCTTCGGTTCTGAGCCACCTTCGGCTCTGGGTCACCTACGACCCTGGGCCACCTTCGAGCCTGGGATGCTTCGGGTACGGAGCCCGGAATCCCTGGGATGCTTCGGGTACGGAGCCCGGAATCCCTGGACGCATCGGGCCATGGCCCGGAGTCCCTATTACTGCTACGGGCCCGAAGGCGCTGTGTAGCCTTCGGAGGGGTGCTCCGGATTTGCTACGGGCCCGGAAGCGCTGTGTAGCCTTCGGAGGGGTGCTCCGGATTTGCTACGGGCCCGGAGGCGCTGTGTAGCCTTCGGAGGGGTGCTCCGGATTTGCTACAGGCCCGGAGGCGCTGTGTAGCCTTTGGAGGGGTGCTCCGGATTTGCTACGGGCCCGGAGGCGCTGTGTAGCCTTCGGAGGGGTGCTCCGGATTTGCTACAGGCCTGGAGGCGCTGTGTAGCCTTCGGAGGGGTGCTCCGGATTTGCTACGGGCCTGGAGGCGCTGTGTAGCCTTCGGAGGGGTGCTCCGGATTTGCTACAGGCCCGGAGGCGCTGTGTAGCCTTCGGAGGGGTGCTCCGGATTTGCTACAGGCCCGGAGGCGCCGTGTAGCCTTCGGAGGGGTGCTCCGGATTTGCTACAGGCCCGGAGGCGTTGTGTAGCCTTCGGAGGGGTGCTCCGGATTTGTTAAAGTGAAGCAAGGCTTCGGATTTTAAATAAGGCGAAGCAAAGCTTCGTGTTTTTGATAAGGCGAAGCAATGCTTCGGGTTTTTTCAATAAGACGGGGCAGAAATTGCTTTAGAGGCGAAGCAGGGCTTCAAATTCAGAGCGAAGCAGGGCTTCGAATATCAAAGCGAAGCAGGGCTTCGAATATCAAAGTGACTGCGAAATTGTACATCGAAGTGGTACTTCGGATAGTGGACGTACCTCGTAAGGTGACTGAAGGTTGGCCTCGTAGCCCCTGGGGCTTCGACGACCTTCGATGCGTGGAGCGGAGCCCCTTGCCGGAGGGCGGGCTCCGGTATGCGAAGGATAAGGGAAGGCGAAGATGGCCTTCGGACTAGACCTGAAGCCCCTTGCCGAAGGGTGCGCGAAGCACGAAGCCTCGAAGCTCCCCCTCAAGCGTACTTCAGGTTGCAGACAATGGCAGAGCACTTAGCTTTTTGTACTAAGGTCCCCACGGACGGCGCCAACTGTTGGAACAATTGCGTTAGTTCCAGCAGGTTTTTGTGTGGTGGAGTGTGATGTGGAGAATGAGCCTCGAAGGGCTCTAACAGAGGGAGAAAAAGGTTTATACTGGTTCGGGCCTCTCCGAGGAGATAATAACCCTACGTCCAGTTGTGGTGGATTTAGCATGGTATGCCCTAGTATGGAGTAATGATTCCAGGGTCTCTTGGCTCCCTGGAGCGTGTCCCCCGTTACAAGGGATTGGCCCTGCTTTTATAGGCGCACAGGCCAAAGGAAAAGACCGGGATGCCCCCTATGAGCCCTAGGCTTACAGGGGCAGAGAGGGGAAAAGGGCTAGCTACGGTACAAAGGTACTTTGCAGCTTTACAGCTTTACAGGCGTGTCGGACTGCGCCAGGCTTTGACCAGCTAAACGACATACCAGGGGCGACGGGGCCCCCGGTACGGCCTACACTTAGATATTTCCTGGGCTCGAAGTAGGGGCCGGAGCCTTCCTGCAGAGGCTGCGAAGAGGGCTCCGAGGTGCACCCCGAAGGGGGCTTCGAAGCATGCCCCGAGCAAGGCTCCGAACAAGGCTCCGAACTGGAAGGCCTCCGAACCGGGTTCGCCGAACCGAGGCCTCGAACTGGGCTCCCGGAGGGCGGCCTCCGGCATCCTTCGCCCGGAGGGTGGCCTCCGGCACTCTGCGCCCGGAGGGTGGCCTCCGGCGCCTTTGCCCGGAGGGTGGCCTCCGGCGCCCTTTGCCCGGAGGGTGGCCTCCGGCGTCCTTTGCCCGGAGGGTGGCCTCCAGCGCCTTGTGCCCGGAGGGTGGGCCCGAACTGGGGGCTCCGAGCCGGACCCCCCGATCTGAGGGCTCCGAAGCTACAGGCTCCGAAAGGCACGTTGGGACCTGAAAACAACACTTAGAGAGAAAACAGGCTCCGACAGTGCTGGGCTCTGGGCCGAAGGCTGTCGGAAGCTGACGTCATTTGGCCCCTGTTCAAGGGAAATATATTCCCCCAACAGGCGTAGAACCACCGAAGAATCCAATCTGTGTACCATCTGGCGTTGATGGCCTTAGCTGCAAATCGCATTTGGTACTCGTCTCGGAGCCTGAAGTTGATGCTGCCAAAGGCAACTACGATCTTCTCTCCTCCGCAGCCCTGGTAAGTCTTCGGCTGGTAGGAGGCCTTGTGAAGCGCTGCGAAGATTTCTGCTCTCCCTTCGCAACCTTCGGCTCACAACGCCCACTAGAAGATCGCAAGACGCGCTATGGCATTCGGAGAGAGTTGAGGAAGGGTGACGTGGGAAAGCTCCAATACCTCTGACAAGAAGTTTACTGCTAAAAGTCCTAACCCCGCATCGAAGAAGGCTTCAAAAACAACCACTTCTCTAGGCCGAGGCGAGGGGATTGCTTCCTGACCGGGCTCACGGATTCTGACTCCCGAGCTAATCTTCCCAGCAACTGCTGCTCCAATCATCTTCTTCTTGCAGGTTGATGGCCCCAATTTGTACGATTGGTCCGAGTACTTGGAGGAAGCCAGGAGGAGGTCGTGGGGGCCGGCTTGTGGGGGATTCCCCGAAGGCGCTGCCGCTGCTGCCGCCACCATGGCTTGCTGCTTGTCCAAGGTCGAGGCTGCTGCGGGAGCCTTGAAGCTTGTCTTCGCCATGGAACAGAATGAGAAGCTTGGAACTAGAGCTCCGGAGGCTAAATGAGGGATTGCGCGAGAACAGTGGGAAAAGTATCTCAAATGTCTCTTGTTCCTCTATTTATAGCCTGAACTCAGGATTTTGTACCGTTCATACTCAATGTTCTGTCTTCTATACTGTTATTATTTCCGAAATTAAAGCAACGTTATAGGTTCTTATCAAAGAAAAAAGATAACGACTATTTTTCTGAATCTAATGGTCTTTTCAGCTTCGTAGAAATTGACTTCGGAGCTATTCGAGTGAGACCTTCGCTTGGAAATCGATTTGAAGTTTCTAAATTTTTGAATACTTCCAACGTTGATAAATTTTATTAACCCCTGCGCATGATTATTTTTCTTGCATATACTGATTTCCTAACTTTACAGATCACTCGGAGAAGCGTACTCGAGAGGCTACTGTTGGGGGAATATACTTCATCCTCAGGGTCTCTACAGTTATAAGATAAAGCCAATCTACTAAACCGAAGTTCCAGTATTAACTTCGGTTTAATACATGATCAAGCTCGAAGAATCCATGCAGACTTATGTTCGGAGTATGACTTTGAAGGTTGGATATTCAGAGAGCTTATCTGCCAGCGAGGATGGAAGACTTATCTTCTTTCTGATTAGATTAGTCTTTTACCATTTTAACCATATTAGGGGTACCGAATAGTTTCCACTATGTCGGTTGTAATTTAGGGGTAAAAAGTTCTTTTCCTTAAGATTTTACCTATAAATACCCCCTTTCTTACCTTGTAATAGGCATCTAATACTCAGTTATTCAATATACAACTTCGAACTACTTCGAGCAATTATCCAATTCGGAGGCTTGAAATAGTCCGCTTCACAAACACTTTGTTTGTTAGTTTTTAATCTCCGAAAACCTGTTAGCGTAATCTTTTACGCCAACGCATACATAAGTAGAAATATGTAAATGCAATCACTCATATGACAGAAGCTTATACAGACCAAATGACAAATACGGATGACAAATACCACGTTCCCCATGCAAATAAGAAAATCGAGAAGCATCAAGGGGTTTGGTAAAATATCAGCAAACTGGTTCTGGGTATCAATATAATAAAGTTCAATATCACCCTTCTCATTGTGGTCTCTCAGAAAGTGATCTCCCACATCAATGTGTTTGGTTTTGGAATGCTGAAACAGGTTGTTTGCTATACTAATGGCAGTAGTGTTATCACAGAAAAGTGGAACACTCTTAAAATCCAACCAAAAATCCCACAAAGTGGAAACCATCCACAAAATCTGAGCGCAACAGCTAGCTGCAGCAACATATTCAACCTCAGTTGTGGACTGCGCAACACTAGAGTGTTTGCGAGAAGACCAGTAAACAAGAGATGACCCTAGAAAATTACAAGTACCAGATGTACTTTTCCTATCAATTCTACAACCAACAAAATATGCATCTGAAAATCCTCAAAGGCACAAAGAAGATGATGCAGAATACCAAATGTCGAATTCAAGGGTATGTTTGAGATACCTTAGAATGAGTTTTACTGCTTGTCGATGCGAAGCCCTTGGAGAATCTTGAAAATGAGCGGACAGACATACAACGAAGTGTATGTCCATCCTCGTAGTAGTCAGGTAGAGGAGGGAGCGGATCATGCTCCAGAACTCCTTCTGATCTACCTCTTCTCCATCCTCATCCAGATCCAATGCTACTAAAGTAGCCATTGGAGTGGCGAGGGGCTTCCCATCAGCCATGTCAATTTTCTTGAGCAGGTCCTTGTTGCACTTTGTATGATGAATGAAGGTACCAAGAAAAAATGTGAGTTCGCCCATCATGGGCTTCTTGAACTTCCCGATCATGGTATCTGCAAACTCTGCTACTAAGGCATGAGGAGTGCCACCAAAGATGATATCGTCAACATAAATCTGAACTAGGAGGAAATCTTTGCCATGCTTTAGAGTAAAAAGGGTTTTATCAACTGATCCCTTCAAATACTCGTGCTCAAGCAGAGGAGACAAATGTCTGTCATACCATGCTCGAGGCGTCTACTTGAGTCCATAAAGAGATTTATGAAGTTTAAAGACAATATGGGGGTATTTGGGGTTTTCAAAACTAGAGGGTTGTTTTACAAAAACATCTTCACCTATGAAGCCATTAAGAAAATCACTTTTGACATCCATTTGATAAAGTTTGAAACCACGGGATGCAGCAAATGCAAGAAAAATCCTAATGGCCTCAAGACGTGCTTCTGGAGCAAAAGTTTCAGCAAAATCAATCCCTTCTATTTGTGAAAAACCCTGAGCTACAAGTATAGCTTTGTTTTAACAACCGACCCATCATCTCCTTGTTTGTTTTTGAAAATCCATTTAGTTCCAATAAAATGAACATTAGGAGGACGATCAACAAGTGTCCAGGCTTGATTTCTCTCAAAATTTTCAAGTTCTTCATGCATGGCATTGATCCAACTAGAATCAGATAAAGCATGACTCACATTTAATGGCCCAAATGAAGCAACAAAAGAAATATCAATAAACTAAGCGTGAGAATGTGTTATCCTTTGATCAAGCTTATCGATAATTTGCTCTAGGGGTGCATCCTTTGGATGTGATGTGGAGCCTCACGTCGGGATGCAGTCTGCCCCTCAACTCATGCCGAGGAGCGATCGAAGATGACCGATGATGAGGTGGTTGCTTTGGGGCCTCTTGCCTAGGTAGTTAAAGCTGGGTCTTCTTCGGGGGTCAATGTTGAGGGAAGTAGGGGTTTGTCCTCGAAGACTTTGGGATCTTCTTCTTCAAAAATGGTCTCCTCCATATCCTTTTCACTAGCAAGCTTAAAAGAAGAACAAACACAAGGGGTTGATTCATCGAAAGTCACATCACATAACTCGATGATAGTGTTAGTGTCTAAATTGAAAACTCGATATGAATGACCACGCATGGTATAGTCAAGAAAGATCCCATCAGAAGAACGTGACTCAAATTTTTCTAAATTTCCATGTTTTAGGATAAAGCACTAACAACCGAATACTGGAAGATGAATAACCTTGGGCTTTCTCCCAAAACGCAGTTCATAAGAAGTTAAGTTCAAAATTGAGGGCAAGAAAATACGATTTGAGATGTAACATGCCGTGTTTATGGCCTCAGGCCCAAAATTTCTAGGAGTCCTGTGTTCATTAAACATCATCCTAGCCATCTCAACCAAAGTGTTGTTCTTTCTCTCAAAAACTCTATTCTGTTAAGGAACCTGCAGAGCTGAGAATTGGTGTTCTATGCCATGCTCCATGCAAAAGTCAACAAAGAGTTTGTTCTTGAACTTGGTGACATTATCACTTTGAATGAATTTTAATGCACCTAGGAGTTCAGTAAAAAGCCTCAAAGATAAGCTTAGAAAGTGTGAACATACTTCATCCTAGATTGTTAGAAGACCCAAGAATATCAGGAAAAATTATCCACCACGATAAGGACATACCATTTGCCACCTAAAGAACTAACCCGAGAAGGACCTATAGTGTCCATATGAGAAGTTCTCCGAGTTGTTCGGTCATCACCATGTTAATTGGTGAATGCGAGGCGGCAACCATCTTTCCATGTAAACAAGGAGCACAAACTAAGTTCTTCTCAAATTTGAGATTGGGAAATCCTCAGATCAGATCTAGGGCACTCAATCGAATGAGAAAATCAAAACTCATATACCCTAGTCTCATATGTCAATCCAGAGCTCATGACCTAGAAAGGTTGGCTCCAAAAACCCTCTCGATTCTTAGAATCTTGCAAATCAAAATGTCATCAGAATTTATTACTTGAGAAGTATCGCTGTTTATAGCAAAAAAGTGCATTAATGGTCAAACTAGCAAATACTAGAAAAAAGTAGTTTTGACTGAAAATATGTCAACCTAGCAAAGGCCGGTTTGACCAGCTATGGTAGGCTAGTCCAACCGGCCAGGTCCGGTCATACCGAATCCATGGGCTCAGTCAGACCGGCCAAGGTCCGGATTTTAGATCCAAGTGGGATTCGAGATATTTTCGCCCAAAACTTATCTCAACTGAGTTTTGGACGCATCTAACTCTATCTCTAGCCAAGGATAACTAGTCCACCCCCCTATAAATACTAGGGGAAGGCTGATTCAATCCTCCCCCCGACAGAGAAATCCAAAGCCCCGGCTTTGAATCGTTTTTACTTTCTTTACTTTCCCGCATCTTCGTGGGTTTGCTTGAAAGCCCTCCGTCTGCCGCATCCGTAATCATGGTAATCCTTGCTAGTTCGCTTGTGAACCTCTCGTTAATCCACATAACAGATTGCTATCCTTTTTACCGGTTTTATCACCCCTACATGGCAATTCGGCCCTCTAGCCGAATTGTGTTTGATCTATTATTATTTCTGCAGGTCAATTGCCTCCTTAGACATCCCTGCGAAGTTTGGGAGCAATTGGAGATCGTTTGCTATGGTTGCCGAGGCTTAACAGATCAGATCTGTTACCCCGGTCTGACCGGCGTTGAGGTACCGGTCTGACCGGAGCCCCTCGTCACACCGTTATCGGCAACAGCTGGTCCGACCGATAGCCTTCCGTCGGTCCGACCGGGATCCTTCGCACCGGGCGCGCCGAAGCCGAAGTCAGAACCCCCTGAAGCCCTGCGCGCTGGAGCCCCGCACGGTTGAAGGTTGACGTTTGGAGGTCCCTTCGCCCTATGTTACCGAGAGAGCACGGTCAGTGCGACCGACGAGGCTTCGCCGGTCTGATCGCCGGAGTCGCGCTTCGCATCTAACGTCAGGGCATCACTCGGAGCCCCTTCGCAACCCTTCGGTCTGATCGGAGTTGTACCTCCGGTCTGACCAGGTTTGAGGCCGAAGGCGTCCCAAGGACCCTTCGGACCAGCACCTGCTATTACTCCGAATCGGCCTCCAAATTGGCCGATTCCAAGTATTTTGGTCATTTCGATACTTTTACATTGCCATCAATACTTTTGGTCAATTGGATTAAAATACTAGTTATTTATCTGATTGCCTGGCGACTCCAAATCCCTTGTCACTATCCAGGGTAGTCGGAACGTGGCGTCAGTATCGTTGCAATACTTTTGGACGTCGAACCAGCCCAAGTGCGGGGGCGTATTTCTGCGTCAACACACTTTCTGTCGACTCAGCTGGGGACGACGCCTACCATGACTACTGCCTCTACATCAGCGGCGGGTACATCTACTACGTCTACCTCCACTACATCGCCGACGAACATTGTGGGAAGCGCGAACATCGACGACCGCAACATTATAACACCCACCATGGCAGACATATCTGAGGAGGACTCAGAAAAGATTGAATCGAAAAAGAGAGAACTCAAAGGACTGATGCTCAGAGATTGCATCAAGACACGCTCAGGCTTCGTCATGCGCGACAACCTCAACTTGGCCCAGGTACGCCCGTCATCACCCCCTTTATCCGCCTCACAGGTAGACCGTAGGATAGCTGCATCTGTTGATCAAGCGGTTAGCGCTTCGCTAGCCAATAAACTAGAACCCACAGTTATCTCGCAAGTGGCGGCAATGTTTAGAAAATTCGGTTTTACTGAGGCTGATTCACCAGCACCAATTACTAGTATTCTGCCAGCACATCATATCTACAGCAGAACCGATGGTAATACCGGAAGAACCATCACGTTTCCGGCTACTTCCTCCACACCCAAAACACATGACTCCTCTTATAGACAGGCAAACCCAGCTTACCAAGTACCACCACTGCCTACACCCATGCCTGCTCTGCCGCCGCCGATTCCACTGCACACTCCCACTCCACAGCATAGGCCAGAGCATGTCGATATACCACCACGCGTCCCGCCACCACATGAAAGGCACGCGCAAGCATTAGATCATGACGATATCGAGGAGCATATTCACGCACTATTTAGGGAATGCACCAGCTTTGTGCCTCGGGATAGAGCTAGGGTTTATCGGAAACCATATCCCGATCACTTTGACACTATTCCATATCCTCGCGGCTATAGAGTCCCAGATTTCACGAAATTTGATGGTGAGCGTAGTAAAACTACATTAGAACACGTTAGCCAGTTTCTAGCACAATGTGGTGAAGCTAGCGGATCGTATGCATTAAAACTCAGATTATTCTCCCTATCGTTATCCGGCACTACGTTCACTTGGTTTTCGGCACTCCCGCCAAACTCCGTCCAAACATGGCCTCAACTAGAGCAGAAGTTTCATGATTATTTTTACACAGGCGAGACCGAGCTTAGGCTATCACACCTAATAGCAGTTAGGAAAAAATTCGGTGAAAATGTTTCTGAGTATGTTAAATGTTTTAGGGATACCAGGAATAAATGTTTTAGCCTAAATATATCGGAAAGGGATCTAGCAGATCTAGTATGCAATGGCCTACGGGCAGAAATTAAGGAGCGTATGGACAATCAAAACCTCTTGGACATTAGCCAGGTATTGCAGCAGGCTCTGGTCTAGGAAGGCCAGGCCAGAGATAGAAAATTCATCAAAACTTTTAACAAACCAAAGGCTGAGATCCACACCATGGGGCACTCTGACTAGGAAGAATCCGATGAACAAGAGGATCCGGCCGACACCTATGCGGCCGAATGGACTTGGAGCACGAAGTCTTAACCCGTCACCTGCTCCGAATTACGGCCATATCCCTCTAAGAGTCGGCCTAATGAAGTTAGATATTCGTTCGATGTGACTAAATGTGATAAGATATTTGATTTCCTATTGAAAAATCAATTTCTACGGCTGCCGAAAGGGCAAGTCATGCCATCCGCCGACGATTTAAAAAAGCATCCCTACTGTAAGTGGCATGACTCGCACTCTCGTTACACTATGTAGGATCGAAAGTAGCGACCAGAGGGGGCGTGAATGGGTGCCTACAAAATTCTTTTGAATCAATGGCCTGCTCCCAACACCCAACGAACCTCGACAGACTTAGCAGGGAAAAGTAAACAGATCAACAAGACCTAAAATGATCTAGCCTAAAAACGACCGGTGTCCTAATCGAAAAGACACCAACACAGTGCTTAAAGGCAGTTTAAGTTCATTCACTAAACAAATAGCATCTCTACAAGGATTTCACCAAATCACAGAAAATAGATCATGTCCATCAATAATATTCATTTATGCATTTCATCCATCACAGGTATATTCGTCATAGGCATTTAAAAATGACTTCAACGATCAGAGGATTAATAAATCAACACACTGAATCTAGTTGATAATAAAATTATCTAAGAACATTCATCAACTAGACGCATCAGTGCAGCAGAGGATTAATCAGTGAACTAACTGTGACTGCATACAAAAACGAGGCAAACAAAAATTACCATGAATCGTTGTCTCCTGGTCATGTGTACATTCAGCCGAATAGCTTCCATGCGTTCATGTTTCCTGGAGACCACTACTACTGCTTCTGTTGGGGGAAAATATCTCATCTTCGGGGTTATTGCCAAAGCAGCATGAAGACAGTCAACCAGTTCGAAGATTGTCCGAAGACCATCTTCGAAGATGCCCAGAACCTGGTTCGAAGCCCGAAGGCAGGCATTGGTTCGAAGTATGCCTTCGAACCAAAGCCCTTCAGGATCTTTTTCTGCCAGCTAAGATGGAAGACTTATCTTCTATCCTATTAGAGTAGTCTTTTACCATTTTAGCCCTATTAAGGAAACTGAATAGTTTCCTTAATGTCGGTTGTAATAGAGGGGTAAATAGGTCTTTTCCTTAATGTTTAGGCCTATAAATACCCCCCATTTCATCCTGTAATGAGGACCGATTACAAGTGAATCAATATACACTTTCGAACTATTCTAAGTTATTATCCTTTCGGAGGCTTAGAACAGTTTGCTTCGCAAACACTTCGTTTGTTAGTTTCTTTTCTACAGAAACCTGTTAGCGTAATCTTTTACGCCAACAGTTGGCGCCGTCCGTGGGGAACTTAGTCCAAAAAACTTCGTTCTCTACCAACCTTTTGCATCATGCCTCCTAAGCGGAGCGCACCTCGCAATCCTACTCGGAGGTCCTCTCGGATCTCCGGAGAGATACCCTTCGACACAGTCGAAGTCGGAGGGTCTTCGACTATCCCTCCACCTCTAACTCCGCAAGGGGCTTCTATCCCTCGAGGATACGAAACCTCTCCACCAACCCCTTCTACACTCCGACCGCCCGGAGCCACTCTGCCACCCTCCATTCCGATTGGAACTGATCATACCAGTTCTCAAGACCCGGAAGGTCCTTCCGGAGGAGATGAAGATATCCTTCGAGATATGGCCACTCAAATGGCCAATCTTCAAGCCGAGGTAGCGAGGTGGCGACAGGAGGCTGCGAACAGGCTTCGCCCTCAAGCCACCCCAGCTATCCCCGAAGTGCACGAAGACGACGATCTTGACTATCCCGAAGCCCCGGAGAACGCCTCTTACGACAATGAATCTCCGTTGCATCCCGAGCTTCAGAAGGTTCGCTTCGATCCGAGGTTCAAAGCTTCGAAGCTTAGCAAGTATGCCGGAGACGAAGATCCCAGTGAGTTTGCGCGTTCTTATGCCCTAGCAATTGAAGCTAGTGGCGGAGACAGAGAAACTATGGCGAAGTGCTTCCCGTTAGCCCTTCAAGGAGTGGCGTTGAGATGGTTCTGGTCTTTAAAACCAGGATCAATCACTTCATGGTCACAGTTGAAGAAGAAGTTCATAAGTAACTTTCAGGGCACCTTCGTGCCCCCCATGTCGACAGGAAGCCTTTTCCAAGTGAAACAGCTCCCCGGAGAAACTTTGAGGCAGTACTTCAAGCGCTTCGCTCACACGAAGTCGCAAATTCGGGGGCTGTCCATATCTTCGGTGGTTGATGCAGCTCGGGAAGGCGTCAGTCATAAAGGCCTTCTGGATAAATTGCATCGGAAGAGCATCACCACAGTATCACAGTTGATGTCGTACTTCGAGGAGTACTCGAAGTCGGAAGAAGGTTGGCTTCGGAGGACTACTGCTACTTCGACAGTGTTGACATAAGTTAAAGCAGAGGTGAAGACTTCGGCTCAGCCGCAAGAACCAGTCTTCGAAGTGCAACATGATAGAAGAAGAGGGCAAAAGCACCCTCGCTCTGAGGTCTTAAACATTGCACCCCCGCGGAAGTTTGCACCAAGAGCTCCACAGTCTGCAGGGAACAAGTCCAGCGGCTGGAGGCCGCCAGGGAAAACGGCTGGCAAGGGCCAGACCCTTTTTTGCTGTATTCATGGAGAGAACCGAAGCCATGCAACTGACACCTGCAAGGCTATTCTTACCCTTCGGGGAGAATACTTGGAGAGAACTTCGGGTCGAGGTAGTACCGACCGAAGTCCACAAGCAGCAGTGCGCTCGGAGCCGGTCCAAGCTGTGGCGCGGATAGAAAATCTTGATGCTGCAAGGCATCCTCCGGTGGCCAATGTTATGCCACCTCCGAAGCAAGAAGAAGGGCAAGATAGAGGGAAGAGAGCAGTTCTCCCTATCTCCGGAGGAGGTACCCTCGGAAGCATGTCCAAGAGACAGCGAAGAGAGTACGTTCGAGAAGTAGGCCACATTGGAACTTCGTCATCTGCAGCTGCAATGCCGGAGTGGTCTCATGTTCCAATATCTTTCTCTGCGGAGGATGCAGCTGGTATCAAGTTCCCGCATGCAGATCCATTGGTTATTACTGCTGATATTGCGGGGACAGAAGTTCGAAGGGTGCTAATTGACGGAGGTAGCTCCGCAGATATCATATTTGTACAAGCCTTCGATCAGTTATGCATTTCCCGGAAGCATCTCCTTCCAGCGGCTCGTCCTCTGCAAGGCTTCGCAGGACCCCCGCTAGATGCACTTGGCCAGATAGGCCTGGAAGTAACCTTCGGAGAAGGTTTACTAGCCCGAACTGAAGAAGTTATCTTTGATGTGGTGGATGCCCCGTATGCTTATAATGTTATCTTTGGCCGAGGCATGTTGAATCAGTTCGGAGCTGTGGCGCATCACAATTACTTGTGCATGAAGATGCCCACACAATCAGGAGTTCTGACAGTCTTCGGAGATCAAGCCATAGCTCGGAGAGCAGAATATGGCCATGGTCCTCCTCTTGATCCGAGGCAAGTAAACAGTGTCCAAGATAATGGAGAAATTTTTTCAGCCTCCTCCGAAGCTTCGAAGAAGTCGTTTCCAAGACCAAGTCCCGAAGGAGAGATTGCAACGAAGATCATTGTCAAAGATGGTAAAGAATACACTTTTCAGTTTGGTAAAGATTTACCTCCCGAAGTTGCAACTTCCTTGGAAAGGTTGTAGGAGAAAATTTGGATGTCTTCGCCTGGTCTGACGAAGATATCACCGGAGTCGATCGGGATATTATTGAGCACAGCTTGCTTGTAAACCCGAAGGCCCGGCCTGTTCGACAAGGGCTCCGGAAGATGTCCGCAGAGAGAGCTGCTCTAGCTAAGGACGAAGTTGAAAAACTGTTGAAGGCTGGGATTATCAGAGAGGTGGCCCATACAGAATGGCTAGCCAACCCAGTCTTCGTCAGGAAGAAGTCTTCCGGAAAGTGGCGCATGTGCATTGATTTCACATCTTTGAATAAAGCGTGCCCACGTGACCCCTACCCCATGCCCCGAATTGATCAACTAGTTGACTCCACTGCAGGTTCGGAGTTACTAAGCTTCCTCGACGCGTACTCCGGATATCATCAAATATGGTTGAAGCGCGAAGATGAAATCAAGACGAGCTTTGTAACTCCTTCGGGAGTCTTCTGCTATGTAAGAATGCCCTTCGGCCTAAGAAATGCCGGGGCTACTTTTTCAAGATTAGTTGCTAAGGCTCTAGGTCATCAATTAGGTCGCAATGTGGAAGCCTATATGGATGATATTGTAATAAAGAGTGCTTTAAAGCACCAACATAGCCTAGACTTAGCAGAAACATTCAATAGCCTTCGGGCATGTGGGATCCGCCTTAACCCCGAAAAATGTATATTCGGAGCTAAGGCTGGAAAGTTGTTAGGGTACTTAGTTTCAAGTAGGGGAATTGAAGCTAGCCCTACTCAAATAACTGCGCTGCAGAAGATGGCTCCTCCGGAGAATTTAAAGCAAGTGCAAAAGCTGACTGGACGTCTGGCCGCACTTAGCAGGTTTTTATCAAGGTCTGCGGAGAGGAGCTTGCCAATATTTAAAGCTTTGAAAGGGTCCGAAGATTTTGCATGGACACCGGAGTGTCAGAAAAGCTTCGAAGATATTAAAGATTATCTCAGCAATCTTGCTACACTCACGGTGCCTATTGCGGACGAAACCCTACTCCTATATCTTGCAGCTACAGGTTCAGCTGTCAGCGCAGTCCTTGTCAGAGAAGCAGATATCAATGGGAAGTTGGTCCAAAATCCTGTCTATTTTGTATCCGAAGCATTGTCAGGAGCGAAGACAAGATACTCCGAACTTGAAAAGTTCGTTTATGCTCTGATAATGGCTTCGAGGAAGCTAAGACATTATTTTTTGGCTCATAATGTAATTGTACCAACTTCGTATCCTTTAGGAGATATGCTCCGAAGCAAAGATTCCACTGGAAGGATTGGAAAGTGGGCAGTAGAGCTAGCACCCTTCGGCATATCTTTCCTGGCAAGGACAGCTATCAAATCTCAAGTTCTAGCAGACTTCGTAGCAGAGTGGACTCCACCTGCGAAGTTGACTCCGGAGAAATCAGATGATGGAGTTTGGACTATTTACTCCGATGGGGCTTTTCAAGCATCCGGAGCAGGCATTGGGGCAGTATTAATTTCACCGTCAGGGCAAAGAGCAATGTACTCCGCAAGACTCAACTTTAAGTCTACCAATAATATAGCGGAGTATGAAGGAATATTATTGGGACTTCGGAAAGCACGTGCTCTAGGGGCTACAAGAATAATTATAAAAACAGATTCTCAGATAGTAGCAGGGCACGTAGACAAAAGTTTTCAGGTCCGACATCCACAGCTTGCAAAGTATTTGGAAGAAATTCGCAAGATCGAAGCACATTTCAAGGGTATTTCCATTCGGAGTATACCAAGAGCTGAAAACGTGCAAGCGGACATTTTAGCGAAGGCTGCTGCCGGAGCTGTGGATGTGCCTGACGAAGCTTTCTATGAGGAGCTCAATATACCTTCGGTGCCACAAGTTGCTTCTGCAGAGATTCTCTGCATTCCTAGTGCAGATTGGAAGGATTCAATCATAGAACTCTTGCAAGGAGGAACAAATTTGCCCGAAGAGCCCCAATTGTCAAGATTAAAGCTCAGAGCAAGAAACTATCAGCTAATCAACGGTATATTATACAAGGCCGGAGTATGTTCCCCTCTACTCCGATGTATATCTCAAGCCAAAGGCCAAGAAATTCTTCGAGAAATTCACGAAGGCCTTTGTGGAAGCCATTTAGCCCCTAGAGCTCTGGCAGGAAAAACACTTCGCCAGGGGCTTTATTGGCCCACAATAACAGCTGATGCGGAGAGCTTAGTCCGCACTTGCCAAGGATGCCAGTGGATGGGTCGACGGAGTCATCGCCCACCAACAGCTCTTCAAGTCATTGCTCCGGTATGGCCTATGGCCAGATGGGGTATGGATCTAATTGGTCCCTTTCCGTTAGCAAAGGGAAATCTGAAGTTCGCAGTGGTAGCTATTGAATATTTCTCTAAGTGGGTGGAAGCAGAACCCTTAACAGCTATCACTTCGAATAATGTACAGAAATTCTTCTGGAAAAATATTATTTGCCGGTTCGGAGTGCCTAGATATCTCACAGTTGATAATGGAACACAGTTCGACGCAGAACCCTTCAGGAAGTTTTGCGAAGACCTAGGCATTCAACTATGTTTTGCTGCAGTGAGACATCCTCAGTCGAATGGAGCAGTTGAGCGAGCCAATGGAAATATCTTATCAGGGCTAAATCGAAGAATAGTAGGATTATTAAAGGGACTGTGGACCGAAGAGCTTCCGAAGATTCTGTGGTCCATTCGGACTACGCAAACAAGGTCCACAGGTTTTACTCCGTTCAGACTACTATTCGGAGATGAAGCCATGACTCCAACGGAGCTCAAAGGAGGATCACTTCGCAGCACCGAACCAGACATCGAAGAAGAAAGACAAGCTTCGTTAGATTTGTCAGAAGAAACAAGGCTTCGAGCTGTAGCCAATTTATCAAAGTATCATCAGCAGACGAAGACTTGGTATGACCCGAAGGTTAAGCTCAGCGAGTTAAGACCGGGTCATCTTGTTCTACGAAGCATTATAGCACCAGGGAAGTTAGGCAATAAATGGGAAGGTCCATATCTAATCGTCCGCTCGGGGCGCCCTGGTTCATTTAAATTAGCTAATTTAGAAGGTGAAGAGTTAGCACATACTTGGCATGCGGAGCACCTAAAGCGATACTTCGCATAAGGGCTCCTTGTAATTCGCTTGTAATCACCTCTAAATTAATAAAGCATACACCCTGTGGCTTGCCTTCCCCTTGACGCTCCTAGTCTCCCGAGCGGACGCGCTGGGACGGAAGTCGTTCGAGAGGGAAGTGTATTAAGCAGGGCTGTATTTCCGGACTTCGAACCCTTAAAGTCGAAGCCTCCGGTGTGGTGGCTGAAATCCATCCGGAGCCCAAGCTGATACCTTGTAGGCATCCGTAAAAGAGCCAATACCACATTCTATGGAGTCCAAGCTTCGGCTGGTAGACTTCCGTAAAAAGAGCCGAAGGTGGCCAAAATCTGCGGAGTCCAAGCTGCAGCTTGTCAGACTTCCGTAAAAAGAGCCGAAGGTGGCCAAATTCTGCGAAGTCCAAGCTCCGGCTGGTTAGACTTCTGCAAAAAAGAGCCCAAGTGGCCAAATTCTGCGAAGTCCAAGCTCCGGCTGGTAGACTTCTGCAAAAAAGAGCCCAAGTGGCCAAATTCTGCGAAGTCCAAGCTCCGGCTGGTAGACTTCTGCAAAAATAGCCGAAGGTGGCTACAATTTCTGCGAAATCCAAGCTCCGGCTGGTAGATTTCTGCAAATAACAGCCGAAGGTGGCTAAAGCAAAACAGCATTTAAGCCATGAGCTTCGAATGTCTGTTCATATGCGTCCAAAGTGGCAAATTTCTTAAGACACTAAAGTGTCCTCGAAGTTATCTTAATTGATTTCTTTCGTAAAGCAAACAAGGGTACCAAGTTACCATTCTTTTGACTACAAATAGTCGAAGATATTTCATAAGGTTTCAAAAGATCTTTAAAATGACAGAGGGGCTCCGAACCCCCAAAAAATTGTACTCCGAAGTTTTTTCTTTGCGCATAACCATCTTTGAATACAGTTCGAAGTTGCTTATACCCAAAGAGGGGCTAGTAAATATGGAGACAATTTTAAATCGGCATTCATTATTGAAACAAATGTGTTTACAAATTACATTATGAAAAATTGGTATCTATACCAAGAAGGAATCGGAGACCTCTTCGGTCCCGAGAGCTAGGGGTGGAACGACTAGTTCCAACATCGGAAGTTCTAAGAACTTTACGTTTAACTCTCTTTCTCCCCTTCGAAGCTCTAAAATCCTTCTGTTCTTGTTGAAGTTCGGCCCAAGTTCGAAGCCGCTCGGGGCTTCTCTCCCAGCTTCTAAGATCTTCAGATCTTTTATTTTGGGCTTCACCTTCGTCTTCGGACCAATTAGTGTCTTCAGAAGACGAGGTGTTTGCGTCGCTCTCTTTATCTTCCTCTTTAATATAAGACAATACGTCTTTGATTACTTCGGGCGCAATAACGCCGGAGTCATCTCGAGGGATAAGAAATCGAGGACGCTTATAACTCTTTAGAAGCTCGAAAGTGTTCCACAATGAGCGAAGTTCGCTGTTAAGCTCTAACACTTCGATATCTTCGATAAGAGGCAAAGCCTAAAAATATAACAAACAAGATTTTCATTGATAAATGATTACAAGCACAAAGCTTTACACGGTTAAAAATCCTAAAACATTCCTAACCTGTGGGTTTGAAGGAGGTTGGCTGCTCGAAGCTTGGCTTCGAACATGCTTCTGGCGTTGGCCTTCATCAATCCAAGCCTTGATCGCAGATCGACCTTCGGCTCTCCACGAAGTTTGGAAGGCCCGCCAAGCAGCAGCTACGCCTTCGGAAGGTTTGAGAAGTCGGTCGTCGTCGAAGGTGATTGGACCTCTTCCTGCGTCCGGAGTTATTGATCGGCCCAAATCCTCGTAATAGCGAAGCAGACCAACAGCAGACACATGTCCGGAGAGTTCTCCGTATCTAATGCCCGCCGTCTTCATCTGCTTCGCCACCCCTTGGATCCTTTTCAACCGGCGCAGAAGGCTGATGTTATCATCAGAAGGGAGAATTCCAGTAGTACCGAAGTACTCCAAGACTTCTAACAACTGATTCATAATCTCCGCAGCCACCTTCTCAGACTTCAACTTATCTTCATTCAGCGCATCCTTTGCCGAAGTAACTTCGTCCAAAACCCCAGAAAGCCTAGCATTCTCAGTGGTCAAGTATTTTTCTGTGTCAACAATTGGCTAGCTTCCTCTTCAAGCCGGACGAGCCTAGATCCTGCAGTAGCATGCTCCGACCGTAGTTTGTCAACTTCTGCTCGAAGCACAATCCTTTCCGCTTCGAGCTCTTTCTTTATAGCCTCCAAGCTTTGCCTGGCCCTTCGCTCTGTTAATATTATATTATCCATTTGAGTCACTCGACTTTCAGAGATGTTAAAATTCCTTCGAAGAGTGCTATTTTCTTCCCGAAGCCGAGCGATTTCTTCGTCATTGCATAGACTTGCAGCTCGGGCCAAGACAGTTTGCTGCCAAAGTAAAAATCAAAGTAAATATTCATTCGAAGATAAATTCTATAATAATTTGCAGTTGTTTCATACCTGATAAGCTGTACGTTCAATAATGGCATTAAGCTCCGTCCTGTCAGCCTTGCGCAGGATGGCCACTAATTCAGTCTCCCCTATCTCACGACTAGCTCGATCCAAAGGTTCAAGCAAAGTCCGAAGACCAGTTGTTTGCCCTAAGAAAGGAGCCAGCAAGGGGAGCATGCTTATTGCCTCTTGGTCATCTTCGTTCAATGAAGGACCGGAGCTTTGGCCTGCGGACTTCGGAGCCACTGGAGTTCGAACCTCCCTGGAAGATTGGCTCTCGTCTGTTGAATCAGACGGAGTTGATTCGGAGCTTATAGCAGGCAGGGGCTCTATTTGTCTTTTGCCTCTTCCAGGCCCCTTTTGAGTAACTCTTGGGGCTGGCTCCGAAGTCGTCGATGGTTCGGG
>JAAALK010000286.1:30300595-30377877 GCA_019279435.1 Zizania palustris
TACTCGAAGTGGGTGAACCGGTGGTTCTACGTCCGCGTAGGGCTCTTCTCTGGCCTGGCCGGGATCCCACGCCACATCTGGTTCCGGAGGGAGGCGCGCATCGAGGCCAACGCCGGGACGATTTCCGCGAGGGTGCAACTTCTCCAAATCGTCGCCTGCCGAATGAGCATGCGGGACTTGGCGGAGGAGTTCGTGGCCCTTGAGATCTCTCCGTTGAAGGTGGAGTGGCCCGCCTCGCTCCGGAGCAGCCGAGACGAGTCAATACCTTCGGAGCTCACCCGCCGGCTCGGTAAGTGCCAACTCTTGATTGCTTCAGTCCTTGCCTTTCGCGCCCGAGGATTACTCCGGCCCTGACGGAGAAATGCAGGGTCGCTCGTCGCCCGAACGCCCGAAGAAGTTACTCGTCTGGCGGAGAGGATTCTCGGGGTTCCAACCGCAGCTAAACGGGCCCGCCGGCTGGAGCTGGTGGGCTCGTGGGAACGCTTCAACAGGGTGTGGGGCGCCCTCGAACTCATGCCCCCGCCTCTTCCGGAGGGTGAAGTCCTCCGGGACGTCTCAAAAAGGAAGGCGAGCGATGCCGACGGCGGCCTTTCACCGGGCCGCTCGAAGAAGAAGAGGATAGTGAGGGGGCCGAAGCAAATGTCCCCGGGACCTTCTTCGGCCTCTCACTCCGAAGGTGGGGCCTCCAGCGAGGGGGCCCAATCAGAGTCAGGAGGTCCTCCGGTGATTCCAGTTCCGGTCCCGCCGATCCGGCCGGATGCCGGAAGAAACGAAGACGCTCCCCCTCACGTGAACCCGGCGAAGCCCGCGCCAGAGGCTGGGCAAGGGGCGCGTGCCGTCGAAGCGACGCCTCGCCCCGGAGCTGCTTCGCCGCCCGTAGTGGCCCCGGCAGGGGGATCCGCAGGCTCCTTCGAGAGCAGGGCCACGGACAGCTTGGATCGCGGGGGCTTGGACGACCCGCTCGGCGCCATCGAGAAGAGCGCTGACAAGGAGGCCGAGCTGGCCACTGCGGTGGCGAGCTCTCCGCCGAACTCCATCGACAGCCTCTTCTACCGCCCAAGCTCGTCGGCCCACCTTCAGCCCCGAGAGTACCCCGGCGATGCTGCGGATGCAGGTTTAGTAGCCTAATCACACTTCTTCATGCGCCAGGGGCCTTCTCCACTTTGACTCTTATTCGCTTGTGCAGACACCCCGGCCGGAGGCGCAGAACACGTCGCCCCGTACCCCGCGGATGCTCCGGACGCGAGGTCCGGAGCCCCCGTCACCGCGAGGAGGACCTCGGGCTCGCGAGACGAAGCGGACTCCAGAAGCATCGAAAGGGTCCCTCAGGAATCTGCCGGAGACGCCGAGGTCCGGCCTCGGCCTCCTACCGATCGCCGAGCCGCGCGAGGCTCCGTGCCGCTCCTGCGCCCCTTCTTAGCGGACGGCGAGGACTTCGCGCTTAAGGTGGCCCCGGTCCACGATTGCTACCTGCGGCTGCGGGAGACTCCGGTGATAGGCGAGTTGGGGCTATCGGACGGCCTGGACCTCGGGAGGGCCATCGAGACGGCAGCGGGCCAGGTACCCCCTCGGACATACTCTTCGCTGCCTTGCAACCCTTCTGACCATCTTTCTGCACACAGGTGATGGCACTGGCGCAAGGGCAGTTGTCCGCCTTGCTAGCCGAACGCCAACAACACGAGGTGTACGCCGCGGAGCTCGCGACCCGGGTGGCTAACGCGGAGAGGCTAGTCCGCGAGCGGTCGTCGGAGGCTGAAGCCCTTCGACTCCAGGCTTCGCGAATCGAGGCATTGGAGGCCCAAGTGGCGGAGGTGGACTCCCTCAGGGCCCGTGTCGCGGAGTTGGACGGGCTCCGGGCCCGGGCCGCCCGCGCCGACGAATTGGAAGCGGAGGTCCACGCCCTCCGAACCCGGGCCGCCGAAGCGGAGGTGCTCCGATCCCGGGCCGCGGAAGCAGAGCAGCTTGAAGGGGAGGTGTCCCGGCTCCTGTCCCAGGCCTCGGAAGCGGCTGGCAAGGTTGAAGCCCTCGAGGCCCGAGTGACCCAACTGGAGGGGGTCGAGGTGGACCTCAACGCCCGGAATGGGGAGATCGCCGAGGAGCTCGCCGAGGCCGGGAAGACGGCAGCCGACGCCGCGGAGTCCTTGCGTGGGATGAACTCCGATGCTCTTGGCTTCAAATCTCCCGACGGTGGGCCCCCTGGCCATCGGGATTATTTCCCCCAACAGGCCGCAATCCCTAGGGTTGGACTACCCTTCCAGAATTCACTTTTCAATCTATTGGGTCACTTTTGCTTCCTGAAGTTTCTCTCTCCCGTGTGTGCGCCGCCAGGCTGCTTGCTGCTATTCATCCTGTTTGTTCCCTATTTTGGATGATTCTATTCCTTCTGCTTCATGTGTAGCATCTCATTATTAGCTCTGCTATTTCATTTTGTTGCGCACAACAAATTTATTCCTGAGTTTTGGTGCTTCTGTTGCTTCTGTTCTTCACGCAAGTAGTACTAGTTCTTGCTATTGCAAGTAGTACTACTTCTGTGTAGCAATAGTACACTGGTACTATAGCTTGCTTTTTACTGCGAAGCTTTTTGATCGAGTTGACAGGGCCAAAGTCCCTTTTCTTGTGTGAAGTCCAACTCTGTGAAGCAGACTTTGAATCTGCAGACTTCGAATCAGCAGACTTCGAATCTGTAGGCTTCGAATCTGCAGACTTCGAATCAGCAGACTTCGAATCTGCAGGCTTCGAATCTGCAGTCTTCGAACCAGCAGGCTTCGAATCTGCAGGCTTCGAATCAGCAGACTTTGAATCTGCATACTTCGAATCTGCAGGCTTCGAATCTGCATACTTCGAATCTGTAGGCTTCGAATCTGCATACTTCGAATTTGCAGGCTTTGAATGTGCATACTTCGATTATGCATACTTCGAATCTACAGGCTTCGAATCTGCATACTTCGAATCTGCAGGCTCCGAATCTGCATACTTCGAATCTGCAGGCTTCAAATCTGCATACTTCGAATCTGCATACTTCGAATCTGCAGGCATCGAATTAGCAGACTTCGAATCTGCAGGCTTAGAATCCGCAGGCTTCG
The DNA here is from genome assembly GCA_019279435.1 of Zizania palustris. Lineage (NCBI taxonomy): Eukaryota > Viridiplantae > Streptophyta > Magnoliopsida > Poales > Poaceae > Zizania > Zizania palustris. Next base: position 30,303,679 of record JAAALK010000286.1, read on the forward strand.
AATCCGCAGACTTTGAAGCAGGCTTCGACACTATAGGCATCTTTTGAGGTGCGTTGGGTTTTGGGAGCAGGTCATTGATTCAAAAGAATTTTTTAGGCGCCCATTCACCCCCCTCTGGTCGCTACTTTCGGTCCTACAAAGAGCTAAACTAGTATCGAGCCATCTGCTCAAAAGACGGAAAGCAGAAATCATCAGAAAAGTTTGGACCAAAACGCGGCTCAAAGCGCGGTCCTTGGTTCTGCCTAAAACCTCGGCCACGAGGTCCAGGACCGTAGCCAACACGGCCTGGAGCTCTGCCGGAACGGACACCACCATCAGGAGCACGGGCATAAAAGCCGTCTCGTTTACCACCACCTACACGACACAGCCTGGCCTCCAGCCTCTCCACGCGTCGAGGAACACGCAGTCTACAATCCTGCCGGTAGAACTGCTCCTGACCACCACGAGCTCTCTCAGCTCTCTCAACCCGCTTCCTCCTAAAGCAAAACTCTGCAAGATGCCCGTCTCTCTGACAATACTCACAATGGTAGGTGGGCTTCTTGAGATGTGGTTGAGGCTTAGGGTTCTTGTGCTTAGTGGTGATTGGTGTTGTCTTCTTGGGCTGAGAGGGTCCAGGAAAAGAGTCTAGAGAAGTGTAGAGTTTGGGCTTTGGAACCCAGATGGGTTTCTTGGGTGGAGCTTTGGGTGGTTCATGGATCACTCCATCCTTGGGCTGACAAGCCTTGGAAGATTCAGTGGAGTGAGTCTTAGGGTATCTCTGCTCAGGAGTCATTTTACTCCACTCCACTGCCCAGCTAATGGCACTCTCGAAGTCAGCCTTGGTGTAGGTGTAACCTACCCCAAACCCATCCTGCCTCTTGAACTGCTAGATCATCATGCCGAGCTGTGGCTCTCTGGCACTGATCCAACTCAGGATAGAACGAAGGTAAAAGTTCTCATTCTGAGAATCAACTAGCTCCTCTCTCAAGGAAGCTAGAACCTCCACCTGAGACAAGCAGGTCTCACACTCGCTATCAACCTGGACAGACTTCTCAGCTTTCAGCTTGATCAACTCAAATCTAAGAGACATGCAGTTCTCACAGACAGTGGGTGGAACTGACAATGTCTCAAGCTCTAGCCTAGTCTGCGCAAGCTAAGCTCTCAACCTCTCCAAATCACCCAAATGCTCATCGCCCTTGAATTTCATCTCAGCTAAGGCAGCTAGATGAAATGGGCAATCAACACAGGGTGCGAAGACAGTGGCTTGAGCATCTTTCAGCTCCAGCTGAGCGCTTTCAAGCTTAGTGGCCAAAGCGTCCCTCTCATCAACCCTTTCTGTGTACCTGGACTTCAGAGTCGACAAGTCACACAGAAGCACCTCACACTTTGGGCACTCACTGCTATCACCCAAGCAAGGGGAAGAAGATAGACTCTCAATTCTGCCGTTGGCCACGACAAGATTACTCTCTAACTCATCTATCCTCTTCTTAGCCCCTCTAAGTAGTTTTTCCCGATATTTTAACTCCTGACGATTGCTTTCAAGTAAATAAACGATTTCGCGTTCATAAGATGATACCTTTTCATTGTCATCGTCGTCGAAGTCATCGGAGGAGCTCTTCTCTTCCTTATCCCCAAGAGCCATTGAGCAGAAGCTCTTATGGGATCTTCGGCGCCGATGTGAGCGGCTCTTCGGTCTGTCCCCGAAAGCCATGAAGCACAGGCCCGCTGGATCGTCCTTGTCCTTCCCCTTCCTGATGATGATCTCCTCATCGCTTGAGCTCGATGAAGAGGAAGAAGACGTGGACCGCTTGGAGTAGCTCTTCTCCATCTCAGCGAAGAAGGCCTTGTCGCGCTTCTTGTTCTCTCGCCGGTAGTCCTTCAGGGCCTTTCTGAAGAATCTGGTCTTTGGCTTGCCCTTGTTGAAGGAGGAGTTGTCGTGCTTGCCGGAGTCGTGGAAGCCATCACCGGTGCCCTTCTTGTGTCCATTGCGCTTGGGGCAGTCGGCGATGAAGTGTCCTGAATCACCACACTCAAAGCACCCGGATTTTGTGTCGTGTCTCTTGAACATTCTTTTGTCATAAACACGACGCACCCGGTTGTTAAAAAGACACAAATCATCATCTCCCAAAGACTCAAGCTAGTCCTCAGTGATAGACATCAAAGAGAACCCAACACAACACACAGAAGAGGGATCAACAGAAGGTGTAGCAAGGGCCAGAGATTTTGATCCAGAGTCAGTGAGATTTGATCTCAACTGGATATCTACCTCGGTGGCCTTCAGCTTGCTAAACAACTCAGAAATGGTCAAGGTATCATAAGATGTACTCTCAACGATAGAGGATACCTTGATCTCCTAGATCTTTGGGTCCAAGGTATGGAGAACCTTGAGTGCCTGCTCGTGATCTGAGACTAACTGAGCACCCTCAGCCTTGTTGTCCCGAAGCTTGTTTATGATCGACTGAAAATGACCAAAAAACGCTTCAACAGATTCACCCAGCTTTTGAGTGAAGTTCTTGTACTCACGCCGGTAGGTCTGATAGAGCCGAGCCTTGACCTGGGTTGTTCCCTCATGGTGTGCCTTGAGGGTAGCCCAGATCTCTCTCGCAGTGGAGAGATGGCTCACACGCTCAAACTCAGTGGGACCTAAACCAGAAAACAGAATGTTCACGACTTTACTATTGTTCAGATGCTGGGCAATGATACCATGAGTACCTTGCTCAGCAACTGCAATACAACAAACATGGCGTGAACGCAAATGTCCCAGATGTCCGAGCTTTGGCTCATGAGATAGGCTCGCATGCGAGTCTTCCAATAATTATAGCCATAAGCTTCCAAGGACGGGACCTTGCCAGGAGACGTCCTGATCACTATTGGGGTTTAGAATCGGTTAAGGTATGGAAACAACCTAACCAAGCTCTGATACCACTTGTAGGATCGAAAGTAGCGACCAGAGGGGGGTGAATGGGCGCCTACAAAATTCTTTCGAATCAATGGCCTGCTCCCAACACCAAACGCACCTCGACACACTTAGCAGGGAAAAGTAAACAGATCAACAAGACCTAAAATGATCTAGCCTAAAAAACGACCGGTGTCCTAATCGAAAAGACACCAACACAGTGCTTAAAGGCAGTTTAAGTTCATTCACTAAACAAATAGCATCTCTACAAGGATTTCACCAAATCACAGAAAATAGATCATGTCCATCAATAATATTCATTTATGTATTTCACCCATCACAAGTATATTCGTCATAGGCATTTAAAAATGACTTCAATGACCAGAGGATTAATAAATCAACACACTGAAACTAGTTGATAATAAAATTATCTAAGAACATTCATCAACTAGAAGCATCAGTGCATCAAAGGATTAATCAGTGAACTAACTGTGACTGCATACAAAAACGAGGCAAACAAAAATTACCATGAATCGTTGTCTCCTGGTCATGTGTACATTCAGCCGAATAGCTTCCATGCGTTCATGTTTCCTGGAGACCACTACTACTGCTTATGTGTATAAAAATTATCTCCAAACAATACTATCATGCAGCGTGTGTTTAACTAATGCAGGTAACAAACTACCGTGTAGTCAAGCAATGGGACAACTTGATCCTTGCGCCTGTGCACTGCTGCAAGCTGCTAGCGGCTGTCCTGGTCGTGCGAGCTACTAACCAGCCGTGCAGAGAGGCCAGCCAAGCAAAGCAATAGCTAGCAGCTAGCCATCTAGATGCATATCACCGAGAAACGTGTTGCACATACAGCAGGAACTGAGCACTAGAAGCTAGTCCTCATGCTAGGCTATACAGCTAGTTTGATGCATGGACTGCAGCGCAAGAACAGAGCATAAAACACACATGGAAAGACGAGAAATAACACAGCACGCAGCAAGAATAAAAAAACATATAGGGCAAACAGCCGATTTTTGGTAACAACTAGGAAATAAACAACGACGAAACAGAAGAAACTTCTGATGAAACTGTAACACGAAGAATGATAGTAGTACCGGACCGATGGCGGCGGCGGCTGCACAGGAAGACGAAGAAAACGCCAGAAAATGACCCACCAATTTCAGAATTGGGAAAGTGATTTTATAAAAATGGGTGCCCTAACCCTAGGATATTGGGGCCTATTTATAGGCAGCCCATTAAATGGAAAAATGCAGAAATACCCCTAGGGTTTTTTACAGACGCTGAATAAAAATGGAAAAGACTGAAATGCCCTTAGGATTTTTTTTACAGACTCTACTGACAGACTGTGGGCCTAAAGGCAAAATAGTAAAAACCTAAATAAAGATAACTTGTCCTGATGCGGAGCTTTCGTAGCAGCTACGGCTTCGCTTCAGAACGGTCATATCCGAGATCAGCGGTCGTCAGTTTTGCGCCGAAACTGACAAAGTGTCCACCGTCTTCGCACCGGGTACCCGGATTGGGCCGGCCCGATTCCGCAGCTCCCTCAGCCCGGCAATCGCTCGCCGCCCGTGTACCTAAGTCAATCCCGGTCAACAGCCCAGTGGATCCTCTGCTGCTCCTAGCTCATGTACCCGAATTGGGCCAGCCCGACTTCACAGCCCCTCTGCCCGACAGTCGCTCGCTGCCCGTGTACCTGAGTCACACGCGGCCCAGACGCAGCAGATCTTCTCTCTCTTTTCAGTCCTCTTTGACTATCGTTGACAATGACTCATCACATCTGGAGCCATGAGGCCCACGCTATTCAGCATGGCTCCTCACACTAACGATTGTAACGTTTTTCATCGACAGGTACAATCGGCCATAGATGAAGGACGATTGAAAATAGAAGCAATCCAAAAATGAAATTAGACAAAGATCTTTTCCCCATGAACACCGTCGATCTAGAAGAGATGAAGATTTTGATTTGGCCAGAGCAGGCCGAGTCGGCTAAGGGAAAGGCGATCGTCATAGGAGACGCTCGCACACGCATGCTTGTACCATAGAATCTAGAGGTGGGAGTGTGGAAAGAGAATATTATGTCATCATCTCCGGCCAAGCATCACAGAAGGCTGAAGGTGACGTACAAAATGCTCTTGGACAAGCACCAGCGAAGGTCCGAGAGAAAAGGTGTTTGCCCACGGGCTTCAGGACGGTCGAAGCCCCCTAGGAGGATGAATCCCGTGAGTGACGAGTTCGGACCTCGAGGTCCGAACACTCCCCTGGAGTGGATGAAGCAGCAGGCAGGGTTCATACCTCAGTGGCCGAACCCCCCTCTGGGTAGGTCCCAACCTCCGATAGGGTTTGGGCCTCAATGGCCGAACCCTCCCCCGGCTTGGTCCCTGTTTCCAGGAGGCTTCGAGCCTCAGTGGCCGGTCACACCTCCTTCGGAGGGTTTCCAGCCTCCAGATGGGTCCGGGCCTCGGTGGCCAAACCCACCCCCTTCGAGCAGTTTGCAGTCACTACAACAAAACAGAACATTTTCGTCGGCCTATTTAACTTCCGTCGGCTTTTGGGCAAGCTGACGGAAGTTAAATAACTTCCGTCGGCTCCTCGAGGCCGACGGAAGTTAAATTAACTTCCGTCGGCTTTTCACAGTAAACGACGGAAGTTAGCATAATTTTCGTCGGCTTTCCCTAGAGCCGACGGAAGTTACGTAACTTCCGTCGGCATTTCCATAAAACCGACGGAAGTTACGTGCAGACCCACCGTGCCCTCGATCCTCACCACTTTTGGGCCCCCATTTTCTCCACCTACCGCACTCCCGCACACACTCACCCATCTGAAAACCCTAACCCATGCCTCCTCCGCTCCTCTCACCGTCAGCCCTCTGTTTCTCCCCCCTCTCTCCTACGCCGCCGACCGCCGCCGTCTCGCCGCACCCAATGGACTCATTGGTCGCTCGCCATCTCTCCTGCGCGTATCCGCGCTGATCCTAGGGCTCCAGCACGGGGCGAGCGGAGTCTGAGGCGGAGGCGGAGGTGGCGAGGCGGTGAGGTGGAGGCAGAGGCGGAGGCGGAGGCGGCGAGCGGAGTTGGAGGCAGAGGCGGCGAGGCGGCGAGGCGGAGGCGGAGGCGGCGAGGCGGTGAGGCGGAGGCGGAGGCGGAGGCGGAGGCGGAGGCAGAGGCAGAGGCGGAGGCGGAGGCGGCGAAGGCGAGCCCGATGGTTCGCACCAGCGTCTCCTCCGAGAGCTCGACGTTCACCCCTCCCTCTATCGGTCTACCTCTCGTCGTTCGACATCTCTGACCAGTTAACCTCATCTGGTAATCGACAGAGTTTGCCGCGTCGGTGGTGCTAGGGGATCCCAGCGCACTGCCCTTCGAGGAGGACATCCCATGCAGACAGGCGGAGGTGGTTCGTGTTCTCTACCCGCGCCCCGCCCCTCGTATGGATTGGTGTTAATTTAACGGCCTTTTGCTAGTTTGATTCCTTTGATTGATTAGGGGGGATTTCGGTCGGTTCCAGACCTTCCGGTTAGCCTGTTTTCGCATTTCCCCGTGTTGGATTGGGAATTTCGTTGTGCATCGCTGAGCCAGCTTGGTGAATTGTAATGTTGGTATAGTGGTATATATCGTCGTGTTTGTGTCTTGTTGCTGCGAAGCACTGCACTGAATACTGATCCTGACATGTGCCATCTAGGCATCTAGCATAACTAATTTGTAATGTTAAAGAGTTTTTGAGGTAAACAGGAGGGCACTACTTTGTTTTGTTCAACTGATAAAGGTCAAGAACAATCCTTCACGAAGACCATTGAAGTGGATAGACTGATCGATATGCTGAGGGATGCAAATCCTAGAGAGGTAAGTCCTCATCTTCAGTATGACTGTTGAATGTACTATTGAGTAACCAAGGGCTTTGTCTAATCTCTAATAATTATCTCCCTTTCCTGTTGTCTTCAGGTGATGTCAACAACATCCATATTGAATTAACATTTCGTTGTTTACTTTAAAAGATCTAATGTATTTGATATAACCTCTGTTGTTTATCTTTTTTCTTTACTGTGAATTACTTTTTTCTTTTTTTCGGATTTTTTAGTTAACTTCCGTCGACTAATATTAGCCGACGGAAGTTATTGGCCCGTAGACAGAAAAAAAAGTAATGTTCGTCAGCTATGGATTTGGCCGACAGAAGTTACCGATTTCCTGGTAACTTCCGTCGGCTAGGTTTGGCCGACGGAAATTAGCTAACTTCCGTCGGCGGCCAACAGAAGTTAGCTAACTTCCGTCTACTCGCTTCCGTCGGCCAAAGGCCAACGGAAGTTAGCCTTTTGCCGACGGAAGTTAGCTTCTTCCGACGGGAAAGGGCTAACTTCCGTTGGCTTTGGCCGATGAAAGTTCACTGTTTTGTTGTAGTGAGTTACCAAGGGGATTCGCCCTCCAGTTGCCAGGCCCACCTCCGACATGGGCTAATGTACCTCTTGCTTGGCAGGACCCCTCGCTGGTCTGGTCCGAGGTACCATAGACATGGCCGGACCCCCAACTAGCCGACATGGTCGGCACTCAGTGGACGAGGCCGCTAGAGGCCCCGATACTGCCGCCCTACTGCTGGGCGGTGGCTTCAGTTTGGCCTCCGCCACTTTGGGCAATATTCAGCTACGAGCACTTACACCCTGGCACAGGATAACAACATTGTTCATCGCCTGTCCGTGGTCCCCCAGAACTGGGCTCCGTGAGATACTACCAAAAGGGGGGAAGATGGAGACGCCTCGGAGGTTATAATCATCAAGGTCGGGTCCCAGGAGGTCCCAATACAGAAGGATACCCCGACGAGAATGTGCGAAGACTCAGCAGAAGCTCGGTCCGACCGGTCTACTATGGCCGGTCCGATCGGCATTACAACAGTTTTCGGCACAGCCCGGTCTGACCGGCCTGCCATAGCCGGTCCTACCGATCAGGACCAGGAGACCTCTCATGGCAAACACAAGGCGCTCGAGGCCGATACAAGCAGGTCCCCTTCGGCTAAAAGTTTTAGAGGCAAGACCGTGGCACCCGGCACCCGTCCTCAGCCGTCATGGGCACCCCCAGGGATGACCAAATCACAAAAGAGGAGGTTGCAATGCCTGCGCGCATAGGAGATGCGAGAAGAGAAGGCCGAGGAGGCACGTGACACACTTTATGAGTAGATCCGTCCTCGGCCCACCATGAAGAAAGGCTGGAGACCCAGGCCGGTCATAGTCGATGACTCGGCTCCTGTCGTTAGCTCCAATGAAGATGATTTGCTAGACGACGACTACACTCCCGTCTCCGAGGGGCCTTCTCCTCAAGCGATGGACGTCGGCGTCGTCATGTTGCCCTTCGAGTTCGCTCCACTGTAGGAGGAGACCAGGGTAGCTCAGCTAGACCTCGGTCCACGAGACAACGTATTCGAGAAGCCCGGACATACGCACCGTCACCTGAGACCCCTCTACATAAGGGGACACATCGATGGGAAGCCCATCTCGAGGATGCTTGTCGATGGCGGTGCCACCGTGAACCTAATGTCGTACTCCCTTCTAAGGAAGCTCGGCAAAGATGAAGACGACCTAAAGAAGACCAACGTCACCCTCAACAGCTTCAACGGCGACACGATAGAAGCCAAGGGGGTACTGTCCCTGGAACCTACCACTTTCTTCATCATCGACGTACAGGGTAACTATAATGTATTGCTTGGGCGTGACTGGATCCACGCAAATCAGTGCGTACCATCCACCTTGCACCAGCGCCTCATACAATGGGATGGTGATGAAATTGAGATAGTGCACGCCGATACATCGGCCCATGTTAGTGTTGGCGTAAAAGATTACGCTAACAGGTTTCTGAAGATTAGAAACCAACAAACGAAGTGTTTGCGAAGGAAACTATTCCAAGCCTCCGAAAGGATAATAACTTAGAATAGTTCGAAAGTGTGTATTGAATAACTTGTATTCGGTCCCTATTACAGGGTAAAACGGGGGGTATTTATAGGCCCAAACATTAAGGAAAAGACCTTTTTACCCCTCTATTACAACCGACATAGTGGAAACTATTCGGTATCCTTAATAGGGCTAAAATGGTAAAAGACTAATCTAATGAGAAAGAAGATAAGTCTTCCATCTTAGTTGGCAAAGAAGCTCCTGGAAGAGTCCAAGTTCGAAGATATACTTCAAACTAGAGCCCGTCATCATACTTCGAACTCGACTTAATGCATCTCTGAAGTTATATGTTGGAAGTATTCGTCTTAATCACCGGTCTTTATCTCATCACTGCAATAACCCTGACGATGGAATATTTTCCCCCAACAGTAGCCCCTCGAATACGCTTCTCCGCTAAATCTGTAATTTTAGGAGAGTAGTATACGCAAGAAAAATAATCATGCGTAGGGGTTAGCAGATTTAAACTATCTCTGAACTACGTGGAGATGTAAACGTTGAATCAGTTCCTAATAAAATTACTTTCTAAGTAACTTAGAACTAACTCAAAAAGTCTGAAAACCTTTTTAGACTTAGAAGAAATAGCTGTTAGCTTCTTTCTTCTAACGGAAGTTATGAAATGCTTTAATTTCGGAGCAAAGTAACAGTTGGGAATGCGAAACGGCATAGGCAAACGGTAAAAAATCAAGGTCTGGGCTATAAATAGAGGGCCCAGACCCTTCTTGAGTACCTTTTCACTGCTTTCGTGCAAACAAGCCATCACCCGAGCCCTAGCCTCCGTTTTTCCTCTGAAACAATCCACAAGATCCAATGGCGAAAACTAGTTTCAAGGGTCCTGGAGCGACTTCAGCCTTGGCCCGGCAGCAAGCGGCTGCAGCGGCAGCGGCAGCATCATCGGTGACGGCAACTCCAAATGCTTCAATGGCGGTAATGGTGCCGGGTGGAGGAAATCCCCAAAATGTTGGCCCCCAAGACCTCTTTCCGGCGTCAACGAAGTATACGGACCAATCTTATCAACTAGGGCCATCAACCTGCTGAAGAGAATCGCTTGCGGCTGCAGTAGAAGGCAAGATTAGTTCGGGGGTTATGATTCGCAAACCTGGGAAGGAAATCATTCCATCACCGAGACCCGGAGAAGTGGTCGTCTTCGAAGCCTTCTTCGAAGCTGGTTTGGGGCTTCCGGCGGTAGACTTCTTGGCGGAAGTATTAGACTTGTTCCACGTCACCCTCCCCCAACTCTCTCCGAATGTGGTAGCGTGTCTTGCCATCTTCGAATGGGCGTTGCGACCCGAAGGTTGGGAACGAAGGGCGGAGATCTTCGCAGCACTGCATAGAGCTTCATGCCAATTGAAGACCTTCGTAGGCCCCGGAGGTGAAAAGATGGTAGTGGCCTTCGGAAGCATCAATTTCAGACTCCGGGACGAGTATGCTCTCCGATTTCCTGCTAAGGCCATCAATTCCAGATGGTACACCGATTGGATCTTGAAGTGGTTTTACGCCGAAGTTGGGGCGAGTAGCCATCTAGCCGGACCTTTGCAAGACATCAACTTCCGAAAGGAAGCTCTTGTGCATCCAGATCTAGGTCAGCTCGAAGCTCGCCACAGCTTGCTTCAAAAAATTAGTCATCGGTTGAGCATGCGAGACTTATCCGAAGAATTCCTCGGGCTTCAAATCCCTCCCCTGATGGCCAACTAGCCAATCACTTTCGAAGAGGATTCGGAAGGCGGTCTTCGGAAAATTTCTTCAACTTCGAGTCCTGCAGGTAACTTCGAAAACAACATATTCTATGTATATTTATTCGAAGAGTCAACGAACTTAACTCATTTTTCAGCTTCTTCAGCCCCTATAACTTCGGAGCAAATCGTACGAGCTTCGGAGAAGATTTTGGGCGTCCAACTCCGACTGAGAAAGAATGGAGAATCAAATTGGTTGGTAGTTGGGAGCGATCCAACCGAGTATGGGGGCTAGTCGAAGTGGTTTCGCCCCCTTTGGTGGATTGGGTACCTTCGGAGAAAGGGCCTAATAAGAGGAAAGCCGAAGCTAGAACTTCGAGCTCTGCCAAGACTACGGTCAAAAAGGTAGCTCGAAAGCCAAAAATTCCCGCGCCTTCGAGTCCAAGAGCTTCAATCTCCGATTCTCAAGAGGATGAAGGCAGGTTGCTCGTGAGGCTGATTGACGAGGATGTAGCCCAACAAGATACACATATTGAAGATGCTGCGAGCGTGCCAGAGTCTCAAGTCAACCTTGAACAAGTGAGGACTCCGGCTGCTCAAGAAGATTTACCTCAAGAGGGAGTCTTTCGAGATGGAGCTCCTATGGATGAAAGCGGAGTCGAAGTTACTGCAGCTTCGATTCCGGGTGAAGTAACAACGGCTATTCAAGAAGATGCTCTGACAGTCGAAGATTTGACTGTTGACTCTGACGAAGACCTTGCCTTCGACCCGCCAAGCAGCCCAATGTTCACCCGTCGCCAGAATGTCTAAGGTAAACTTCGCATAATTCTTTCGTTCTTTATAATACCTTTGTTTTTACAGGATCCACTTTCATGGAAGAGGTCTGTCCCGAAGATACATTTCCTGGACCTTCGACAACTTCGGAGCCAATTCCGGGAGCCACTCAAATGGGGCCTGGAAAAGGCAAAGGGAAGATGGACCCCCTCCCTGCTCCGAGCTCAGGATCAACTCCGTCTGAGTCAACAGACGAGAGCCAATCTACTGAGGGGGGCCAGTCTACTAGGGCTCCGAAAACCACAGTTCAGCATTCCGGGCCTTCGCCAAGCGAAGATGACCAGCAAGCCTTGAGCCTGCTCCCCCTTCTAGCTCCTTTCTTAGAGCGAAGAACTGGGCTTCGGACATTGCTCGAGCCTTTGGATCGAGCTAGTCGCGAAGTTGGGGAGACGGACTTGGTGGCTATCTTGAGCGAGGCGGAGAGTTCGGAGCTTAACGCTGCCATGGAACGCGCAGCATACTAGGTACAAAGTATCTGCAAAACAACATCAAATTTATATACAAATAATTTCTCACATTGATTTTTTCTTTTCGTAGCAAACAGTCTTGGCCCGAGCTGCGAACATCTCACATAAACGTGGAAGCATTCGCCTTCGAGAGGAAAATGCAACTCTTCAACGAAATCTTACTATCTCCGAACGTCGAGCGGCCCACATGGATAACATGGTTTCAATGGAGCACAGGGCCAGACAAAGCTTGGAGGCTGTGAACAAAGAGCTCGAAGTAGAAAAAATTGTGCTTTGAGCAGAAATTGAAAAGATGCAGGCGGAGCACGCTACTGCGGGGGCCGAGCTTGTTAGACTCCGAGAAGAAGCTAGCCAGCTACTGAATCAAAAGAATTCTATAGCTACGGAGGTAGCTAGGCTCTCTAGAGTAGTAGGAGAACTAACTTCGACGAAGGATGCATTAATTGAAGATAAGCTGGAGTCAGAGAAGGTAGCCGCGGAGGTCATGGACCAATTGCTAGGCGTTCTGGAGTACTTCGGTACTACTGGGACGCTTCATTCGGATGACAACATCTCTCTGCTTCGCCGGCTGAAGAGGATCCAAGGAGCAGCGAAGCAAATGAAGACAGCAGGCATTCGGTATGGAGAAATCTCCAGACAAGTGGCTGCTATCGGCATACTTCGTTACTACGAAGATTTGGGCCGATCTATAACTCCGAGCGCAGGAGAGGGTCCCATTACCTTCGATGATGACCAGCTTCTTACTCCCTCTGAAGGTGTGGCCGCTGCTTGGCAAGCCTTTCAAACTTCATGGAGAGCCGAAGGTCGCTCTGCGATCAAGGACTGGATTGACGAAGGACAACGCCAGAAGCAGGCTCGGTCTCAAGCTTCGAGCAGTCAGCCTCCTCCAAACCCGCAGGTTTAGAATTACCTTAGGATCTTCAACTATGTAAAGCACTACACTTTGTACATTTATGAATGAAGATTTGTTTATCATGTTTTTAGGCTTTGCCTCATATGGAAGATGTCGAAGTGTTAGATGTTAACGATGAACTTCGCTTATTATGGGCTACCTTCGATATCTTAAAACTTCACAAGCGCCCTCGATTTGTAGTTCCTCGAGATAGTTCCGGAGCGATTACGTCCGAAATAAGCAAAGATATATTATCTTGTATTAAAGAGGAAGAAAAAGAAGTTAACTTGGAAACTTCATCTTCTGAAGACATTATATGGTCCGAAGACGAATTTGAAGCTCAAGGTAAAAAGCCTGAAGAACTTGGAAGCTGGGAAAGTTGCCCCGAACGGCTTCGAACTTGGGCCGAGCTTCAGCAAGAACAAAAAGACTTTAGAGCTTCGAAGGGAGGCAGAAGAGTTAAACGCAAAGTTGTTAGAACTCCTGGCACCGGAACTAGTCGTTCCAACCCTAGCTCTAGAGATCGAAGAGGTCTTCGATTCCTTCTTGGTATAGATACCAATTTTTCATGACGTAATCATATTTGCTCGAATAATAAATATCGATTTAAAATTGTCTCCCTATTTATTAGCCCCTCTTTGGGCATAAGCAACTTTGAACTGTATTCAAAGATGGTTAGGCGCAAAGAAAAACTTAGGAGTACAATTTTGGGGGTTCGGAGCCCCTCAGTAATTTAAAGATCGACTAAAATCTTATAAAATGTTTTCGACTATTTGTAGTCTGAAGATTGGCAACTTAGTACCTTATGTTTTTGAAAGAAATCACTTGAGATAACTTTCCGGACACTTTAGTGTCTTAGATAATTTGTCACTTTGGACTTTCTTAACAGACATTCGAAGCTCATGGCTCACTTTAGTGTTTTGGCCTCCTTCGGCTCTTTTTTGCGAATTCTGTCAAACTAGTGGTTTGGAGTTCGCAGTGGTCTCTTTGGACTCTTTTTACGGATACCTACAAGCCGGTGGCTTGGGCTCCGCATTCTTTGGTCTCTTTGGACTCTTTTTACGGATATCTTCCAGCCAGTGGCTTGGACTCCGCATTTTGTGGTTTTCAGACTCTTTTACGGATGTCTTCAAGCCGGTGGCTTGGACTCCGGATTATGTCAGCCCACCACCTCGGAAAATATGATTCAAATTAATGACACTTCCCTCTCGGTCAACTCCTCTATTCCAGTGCGTCCACTCGGAAGTGGGAAGTTTATGAGGGGTAGGCATTATCTGAACCATATGCTTTATTAATTCGGAAAGTGCTTACAAATGATTACAAGGAGCCCTTATGCGAAGTATCGCTTTAGGTGCTCCGCATGCCATGTATGCGCTAACTCTTCACCTTCCAAATTAGCTAATTTAAAGGAACCAGGTCACCCTGAGCGAACAATTAAGTATGGACCTTCCCATTTATTTCCTAATTTTCCTGGTGCTATGATACTTCGCAAAACAAGATGACCCGGCCTAAGTTCATTAACCTTGACCTTCGGGTCGAACCAAGTCTTCGTCTGCTGCTGATACTTTGACAAATTTGCCACAGCTCGAAGTCTTGTCTCCTCTGTTAAATCCAACGAAGCTTGTCTTTCTCCTTCTATTTCTGGTTCGGTGCTGCGAAATGATCCTCCTTTGAGCTCTGTTGGTGTCATAGCTTCATCTCCGAACAATAGTCTGAATGGAGTGAAACCCGTGGACTTTGTTTGAGTGGTCCAAATAGACCACAAAATCTTCGGAAGTTCTTCGGTCCAGAGTCCTTTTGCCAATCCTACTATCCTTCGATTTAGCCCTGACAAAATATTACCGTTGGCTCTTTCTACAGCTCCGTTAGACTGAGGATGTCTCACTGCAGCAAAACATAATTGGATGCCTAGATCTTCGCAAAATTTCTTGAAAGGTTCTGCGTCGAATTGTGTTCCATTGTCAACTTTGAGTTGTCTAGGCACTCCGAACTGGCAAATGATATTCTTCCAGAAAAATTTATGTACATTGTTCGAAGTAATAGCTGTTAGGGGTTCTGCTTCGACCCACTTTGAAAAATATTCAATTGCTACCACTGCGAACTTTAAATTTCCTTTTGTTGTTGGGAAGGGACCAATAAGATCCATACCCCATCTGGCCATGGGCCAAACCGGAGCTATAACTTGAAGGGTTGTTGGTGGGCGATGACTCCTTCGTCCCATCCATTGACATCCTTGACAAGTGCGGACCAAGCTCTCCGCATCAGCTACTATTGTAGGCCAATAAAGCCCCTGGCGAAGTGTTTTTCCTGCCAAAGCTCGAGGGGCCAGATGGCTACCGCAAAGTCCTTCATGGATTTCTCGAAGAATTTCTTGACCTTCGGCTTGAGATATACATCGGAGTAGAGGGGAACTTACTCCGGCCTTGTATAAAATATCGTTGATTATTTGATAATTCCGAGTTCTAAGCTTTAACCTTGAAAGTTGTGGCCCTTCGGACATATTTGCCTCTCCTTGCAACACTTCCATGATTGAACTTCGCCAATCTGTACATGGAATGCAAAGGACTTCCGCATCAGGAGTTTGTGGCACCGAAGGTGTACTGAGTTCTTCATAAAAAGCTTCTTCGGGTATGTCCATAGCTCCAGCTACAGCTTTCGCTAAGATATCCGCTTGCATATTTTCTGCTCTAGGTATACTTCGAATGGAAATCCCTTTAAATGCTGCTTCGATCTTTCGGATTTCTTCTAAGTACTTTGCAAGCTGCGGATGTCGGACTTGGAAACTCTTGTCCACGTGCCCTGCTACAATCTGAGAATTTGTTTTAATAACAACTCTTGTAGCCCTTAGAGCACGTGCCTTGCGAAGTCCCAATAGAATTCCTTCATACTCCGCTGTATTATTGGTAGACTTAAAGTTGAGTCTTGCAGAGTACAAAGCCTTTTGCCCTGAAGGCGAAATTATCACAGCTCTGACACCTGCTCTAGATGCTTGAAAAGATCCATCAGAGTAAATAGTCCAAATTTCTTCACTTTGCTTCTCTGGAGCCCATGTTGCAGGGGGGGTCCACTCTGCTACGAAGTCAGCCAATACTTGCGACTTAATTGATGTTCTTGCTAGGAAAGATATGCCGAAGGGTGCTAATTCAACAGCCCACTTTCCAATTCTTCCAGTGGAATCCTTACTTCAAAGCATATCTCCCAGAGGATATGAAGTTGGTACCACAACATTATGTGCCAAAAAATAATGCCTTAGCTTCCTCGAAGCCATTATCAGAGCATAAACGAATTTCTCAAGCTCGGAATATCTTGTTTTTGCTCCGGACAATGCTTCGGACACAAAGTAAACTGGATTTTGTACCAACTTCCCGTTGAAATCAATCTCTCTGACAAGAACTGCACTAACAGCAGAGCCAGTAGCTGCAAGGTAGAGGAGTAGGGTTTCGTCCGCAATAGGCACCGTGAGTGTAGCAAGATTACTGAGATAATTTTTAATATCTTCGAAGCTCTTTTGACACTCCAGTGTCCATGCAAAATCTTCGGACCCTTTCAATGCTTTGAAAATAGGCAAACTTCTCTCCGCAGACCTTGCCAGAAATCTGCTAAGTGCTGCTAGACGATCGATCAGTTTTTGCACTTGCTTCAAATTCTCTGGGGGAGCCATCTTCTGTAACGCATTTATTTGAGTGGGGCTAGCTTCGATACCTCTGCTTGAAACTAGGTACCCTAACAATTTTCCAGCCTACGCCCCGAAGATACATTTTTCGGGGTTGAGACGGATCCCACATGCCCGAAGGCTATTAAATGTTTCTGCTAAGTCTAGGCTATGTTGGTGCTTAAAAGCACTCTTGATTACAATATCATCCATGTAGGCCTCTACATTAAGACCTAGCTGATGACCTAGAGCCTTAGCAATTAACCTCGAAAATGTAGCCCCGACATTTCTTAAGCCAAAGGGCATTCTTACATAACAAAAGACTACTGAAGGAGTTACAAAGCTTGTCTTGATTTCATCTTCGCACTTGAACCAAATTTGATGGTAGCCGGAATACGCGTCAAGGAAGCTTAATAACTCCAAACCAGCGGTGGAGTCGACGAACTGATCAATTCGGAGCATGGGGTAGGGGTCGCGGGGGCATGCTTTATTCAGAGATGTGAAATCAATACACATGCGCCACTTCCGTGAAGATTTCTTCTTAACGAAGACTGGGTTGGCTAACCACTCCGTATGAGCCACTTCTCTGATAATCCCAGCCTTCAGTAACTTTTCAACTTTGTCTTTAGCAAGGACAGCTCTCTCCGCAGACATCTTCCGGAGTCCTTGCCTAACAAGTCGAGCCTTCAGGTTTACAAGTAAACTGTGTTCAATAATGTCTCGACTGACTCCGGTGATGTCTTCATCAGACCAAGCAAAGGCATCCAAATTTTCCTCAACTACTTTTTCTAAGGAGGCAACAACTTCTGGAGGCAAGTCTTTACCAAATTGAAATGAATACTCCTTGTCATCTTTGACAATAACCTTCATTGCAATCTCTCCTTCAGGACTTGGTCTTGGGAAGGATCTTTTCAAGGATTCGCTAGGAGCAGAAAAATTCTCCGGATCATCTTGAACACTGTTCACTTGCCTTGGGTCAAGAGGAGGGCCATGACCGTACTCTGCCCTTCTTTCGATGGCCTGATCTCCGAAGACAGTGAGTACTCCTGCTTGTGTGGGGATCTTCATACACAAGTAATTATGATGCGCCACAGCTCCGAATTGATTTAACATGCCTCTTCCGAAGATGACATTATATGCATATGGAGCATCTACAACGTCAAAGATCACTTCCTCTGTCCTGGCCATTAGCCCCTCTCCGAAAGTAAGTTCCAGGCCAATTTGGCCAAAGGCATCAAGAGGGGGTCCTGCAAACCCTTGTAAAGGACGGGCTGCTGGGAGAAGATGCTTTCTGGAGATACAGAGTTGGTCAAAAGCTTGGACCGCCGAACTCCCTCCATCAACTAGCACTCTCTGAACCTCAGTTCCTGCTATGTCAGCAGTGATGACAAGTGGGTCTGCATGTGGTAATTTAACACCAACTGCATCATCTGCGGAGAAAGATATTGGCACATGAGACCATTCGGGCATAGCAGCTGCAGATGAAGAGGTTCCAATATGGCCCACCTCTCTGACATACTCTCTTCTCTGCCTCTTTGACATACTTCCTAGAGTACCTCCTCCGGAGATGGGGAGGACTACTCTTTTTCCTCGGTCTTGCCCCTCTTCTTGCTTCGGAGGTGGCATAATATTGACCACCGGAGGGCATCTTGCCGAATCGAAGTTTTCTATCCGCACCACATCTTGAACAGGCTACGGACGCACTTCAGCTGGAACTCGATCAGTAGTGCCTCGACCCAAAGTTCTTTCCAGATATTCTCCTCTCAGGGCAAGTATAGCTTTGCACACATCAGTTGCGTGACTTTGGTTCTCACCATGAATACAGCAGAAAAAGGTCTGGCCTTTGCCAGCCGGTTTCCCTAGCGGCCTCTAGCCACTTGTCTTGTTTCCTGATGGCTGCGAAGCTCTTTGGGCAAACTTCTGCGGGGGTGCAATGTTTAGAACTTCCGAACGAGGATGCTTTTGCCCCCTACGCCTGTCATGCTGAACTTCGAAGCTAGGCTCTTGCGGCCGTGCTGAAGTTTTCAGTTCCAATTTCACTTCTTGTAATATTGATGGGGTTGCAGCGGTTCTCCGAAGCCATCCTTCTTCTGACCTTGCATACTCTTCGAAATATGACATTAACTGAGACACAGAAGGTATGCTTTTCCGGTGAAGTTTATCAAGGAGGCCTGGATAACTGACTCCTTCTCGAGCTGCGTCAACTACTGAAGACATAGTTAACCCTCGAATTTGCGACTTCATATGAGCGAAGCGCTTGAAGTATTGTCTCAATGTCTCTCCAGGGAGCTGCTTCACCTGGAAAAGACTTCCCATTGACATTGGGGGTACGAAGGTACCTTCGAAATTGCTTACGAACTTCTTCTTCAGCTGCCCCCATGAATTAATTGATCCTGGCTTCAAAGACCAGAACCACCGCAATGCCACTCCTTGAAGAGATAGGGGAAAGCATTTTTCCATGGTGTCCCACACTCCCCCACTGGCTTCAATTGCTAGAGCATAAGAACAAACAAATTCTCCAGGATCTTCATCTCCGGCATACTTGCAAAGCTTCGAAGTTTTGAACTTGGGGTCGAAGCGTACTTTTTGCAACTCGGGATGCAGCGGAGACTCGGTATCGAAGGAGGCATTCTCTGGGGCTTCGGGATAAATAACCTCGTCGTCTTCAGGCACTTCAGGAATGGTTGGGGTGGGTTGAGAGCGAAGCCTATTCGCGGCTTCTTGCCGCCACCTTGCAACTTTGGCTTGGAGACTGGCCATTTGAGCGGCCATATCACCAAGATTGTCTTCATCTCCTCCGGAAGGATCTTCCGGGTCTTGAGAACTGTATGGATCAGTTCGAAGTGGAACCTGAGGTGGAAGAGGGACTCCGGGTGGCCGAACTATGGATGGATTTGGCGGAGGAACTCCGTATGCTCGAGGAAGGGGAATCCCTTCCGGGGTTTGGGGTGGAGGAAACGTCGAAGGTCCTCCGACCCCAACTGTATCTGAAGATCTTACTCCGGAGGTTCGGGGGGACCTCCGAACAGGATTACCAGCTGCACTCCGCTTAGGAGGCATGGTGTGAGAAGTTGGTAGAAAACGAAGTTTCTTGGACTAGGTTCCCCACGGACGGCGCCAACTGTTGGCGTAAAAGATTACGCTAACAGGTTTCTGAAGATTAGAAACCAACAAACGAAGTGTTTGCGAAGGAAACTATTCCAAGCCTCCGAAAGGATAATAACTTAGAATAGTTCGAAAGTGTGTATTGAATAACTTGTATTCGGTCCCTATTACATGGTAAAACGGGGGGTATTTATAGGCCCAAACATTAAGGAAAAGATCTTTTTACCCCTCTATTACAACCGACATAGTGGAAACTATTCGATATCCTTAATAGGGCTAAAATGGTAAAAGACTAATCTAATGATAAAGAAGATAAGTCTTCCATCTTAGCTGGCAAAGAAGCTCCCGGAAGTGTCCAAGTTCGAAGATATACTTCGAACTAGAGCCCGTCATCATACTTCAAACTCGACTTAATGCATCTCTGAAGTTATATGTTGGAAGTCTTCATCTTATTCACCAGTCTTTATCTCGTCACTGCAATAACCCTGACAATGGAATATTTTCCCCCAACAGTTAGTTTGGCCGATGCATCCGGCGACGTCACCCATGATGAAATAGAGTGCTTGTCGGGACGAGACCTCTTGGATTATGACTTTGTCAGCGTATCAGAGGGGAGGTTCGTTCCTATTTCCGTGAAGCCGACCGATGTGGCTCGGTTGTGTCTAAGATAGGAGAATGTATAGTGCTAATCTTGAATGGTTAAAGTCTCGCGTGGAGCAGTATCGGTCTTCTCAAGATGGTATCGCCGAGGCCATTGAAGACTTTAGCCAGGTAGAGAAATTAGGTCAAGGCTTCTTGTCGGCCGACCCTTTGGAACAAGTAGACATAGGAGATGGTAGTGTTCCAAGGCCGACATTTGTAGATCAGAATATGAATAATGATGTAAAGGCCGAAGTAACAAAGTTACTTCGATCGTATGTTGATTGCTTCGCATGGGATTACAGCGAGATGCCCGGGCTAAGACGAGAGCTTGTTGAGCATCGACTCCCTATCAAACCCGGATTTAGGACTTATAAACAGTCGCCGCGCCGCTTCAATTTGGCCATCTATGACCGAGTTAAAGAAGAGTATCTAGGGCCTACAACAAGAGGGTCAAGACAAAATCGTTTCAAATCAATGATTTAGTATGGAAGACAATTTTGCCATTAGGTACTAGGAGTTCAAAATTCGGTAAATGGTCGCCTAGTTGGGAAGGACCTTTTAAGGTAGTCGGAATCGCTCCGGGCAACGCATATGTCCTAGAGTCTTTACAAGGAGAGCGATTTCAAAGGGCTTTGAATGGTAGATATTTAAAAATGGCAAAATGCTTGAAGTGTTAAAGGCCGATACTGCAGGTATCGCCCAAGGCCCAACATGCTTTTAGCTCACTAAGTTTGCTAAAAGGCAGGGGGCATGTGTTTATAGCAAAAAATGGCATTAATGGTCAAACTAGCAAATACTGGAAAAATGTAGTTTTGACCGAAAATATGTCAACCTGGCAAAGGCCGGTCTGACCAAATCCATGGGCTCGGTCAGATGGGCCAGGGTCCGAATTTCAGATCCAAGTGGGATTCGAGATATTTTCGCCCAAAACTTATCTCAACAGAGTTTTGGACGCATCTAACTCTATCTCTAGCCAGGGATAACTAGTCCACCCCTATAAATACTAGGGGGAAGGCCGATTCAAGCCTCCTCCCCGACATACCAATCCAAATCCTTAGCTTTGAATCATTTTTACTTTCTTTACTTTTCCTCATCTTCGTGGGTTTGCTTGAAAGCCCAGCATCTGCCGCGTCCGTAATCACGGTAACCCTTGTTGGTTCGCTTGTGAACCTCCCGTTAATCCACATAATGGATTGCTATCCTTTTTACCGGTTTTATCACCCCTACCTGGCAATTCAGCCCTCTGGCCGAATTGTGTTTGATCTATTATTATTTCTGCAGGTCAATTGCCTCCTTAGACATCCGTGCGAAGTTTGGGAGCAATTGGAGATCGTTTGCTACGGTTGCCGAGGCTTAACAGATTGGATCTGTTACCCTGGTCCAATTGGCGTTGAGGTACCGGTCTAACCGGAGGTCCCTTCGCCCGGTGTGACTGGGAGAGCACGGTCAGTCCAACCGACGAGGCTTCGCTGGTCTGATCGCTGGAGTCACGCTTCCCATCTGACTTCGGGGCATCGCCCAGAGCCCCTTCACAACCCTTCGGTCAGACCGAAGTTGTCCCTCCGGTCTGACCGGGTTTGAGGCCCAATCCGGGTACCTGGTGCAAAGTCGGTGGAGGCTTTGTCAGTTTCGGCACAAAACTGACAACTGTTGATCTTGTATCCGACTGTACAGAAGAGAAGCCGTAGTCGCTACGAAAGCTTAGCTTCCGGATAAGTCATCTGTATCTCTAGGCCCACAGTCAGTCGGTCGTGTTTGTAAAAATACCTAAGGGCAGTTGAGTCTTTTCCTTTATTTTTGCGTCTGTAAAAACCCTAAGGGGCTGGTGGAATATTCTAGGCCACTGGGCATCCTATAAATAGGGCCCCAATCCCTAGGGTTGGACTACCCCTTTTGCTGAAATCATTTTCTACTCTATTGGGTCATTTTTGCCTCCTGTTCTCTCTCTTGGGTTGTGCGCCGCCAGGCTGCTGTTCTTGATTTTGTGCCTTGCATTTATTCAGTTTTCTGTGATGCAGTGAAGCTTCTATTCTCTCATCATGCGCAACATTTTTGTAGCAGTTTTTCCTGAGCATTTGAGCCTCGATTGCTACTGTTCTTCACGGAAGTAGTACTAGTTCATACTGGTTGCAAGTAGTACTACTACACTGTAGCAAAAGTACACTAGTACTCAAGCCTTGCTTTTACTGCACAACTTTTTGATCGAGTTGACAGGGCTAAAGTCCCTTTTCTGGCTGTTCTCTGGCGAAGCCCCTTCTCTGTTCGAAGCCCCTCAGCTCCGTGAGGCAGGCTTCGATCTGACATCCTCGAGGGCTTCGCTTGAACTTTGACTTCGCTCTTGTCCTGTGAATCTAGCTTCGAAGTATGTGTTGCACTTAGTCTGTTGGCTTGTCATACTTCGACTGTCTTTGCGAAGGTGAATTCCAACTTGAGCTATTCGAAGTTCATACTTCGACAGGCTTCGGAGTCAGTTTCGAAGCTGGCCTGTGGTTCGAAGGTCATACCTCGATAGTGTTAGCTTTGAACGTAAGTCGTGTAGGCTTCGAGTAGATTTTGCTGCCTCGTGTCGGGCTTCTCTTATCCTTCGAAGGTTGTTTTTCTATACATTGTGTTCGAAGCTCTGTTCGAAGGACAGGCTTCGAAGCACATTGTTCGAAGCAATTCTCGACACTATCATACTTTGCTTCGAAGCATACTTCGCATTTACACTCGAGCTAGGCTAGACTAAACAATCCTTCGGCACGTCAACTTCAACCTTCGTGCACCTTCGACAATCCTCAACCTCCGAAGCAGGCTTCGGCCAGCGAAGTAGGCTTCGACAAGTTCCGAACAGGAGACATATTTGAACAGTAACTTCTCATCTCACTTTAGTTTTACTTAGATCATCCATTGAGAAGTTTAACCTGCCTTGACTTGGATATTCTGTTTATCTGCCTGTTAGCACTGCTTTAGTGTTTCACTAATTTTATCATCAGTTGCTTCTAGGCTAGATGCCTTTAGACTTAGGCAATCTGTTCATATTTTACTACTTAGTCTTTTGAGGTGCGTTGGGTGTTGGGAGCAGGCCATTGATTCGAAAGAATTTTTAGGCGCCCATTCACCCCCCCTCTGGTCGCTACTTTCGGTCCTACAACGATGTGTCGTTGTAACTGAGGTATGCTATGAAAGCTCTAGAAGCAACTTTGGCCGCTTTCTTGGACATCTTGCCACGCTTACACTTAAAGAAGTGTTTTTTGTCTCTCTTTTGGTGTTTGTGGGTACTCTCCTCTCACTTCCTAAGACTAGGGTAATTGGCCTTAATGTGAGAAGTGTCACCACACTCAAAACACCATTGAGAGCCACCTCTCCACTGATCCCGTCTGTCATTGTAGAAACGGGTGAACTTCCTGACAATGAGAGCAAGCTCTTCATCATCTAGAGTGTCCACCTGCTCTTTTGTAATAGAGACCAAGGAGGACAAAGCGAAGCCTCCTGCAAGGATACAAGTACTAGATTACTAGATTTTACAAGAGTGCCACTACTAGTGCTAGAAACTAATGCCATGGAAGGAGGCAAAGAGTTTTTGTGCCCTACAAGAGATGCCTTGGCAATCTATGTGGACTTCAGCTTACTAAAAATCTCATCATAGGTTAATGTGTCGTAACCTATGAACTCTTCAATAATAGATATATTTACTTCCCATATGCTACGATCAAGAGCATAAAGAAGCTTGATAGCCTTCTCGTGATCAGAATACAGCAATGTCCCATGGACCGCAAATTGCTCACTATTGCATCAAAGCGAAAAAAACATGGCGTCAATCGATTCGCCTAGACCCTGTACTAATAGTTGATACTATTGATTGTAAGTGCTTTGATGCCTAGCCTTAATCTGAGTTGAGCCCTGTTGACACGAAAATGTGCCCCTGCACTTGGGTCAGTTTGATGATCCAAAAGCGTGTGGATACTTAGGGACGAGCCTAAGTGTGACACAACACTAACATCGCGTTCTGACTACCCTTAACAGTGGAAAGGGGGGTGGAGTCGCCAGGTAATCAGATCACACAAAAATAATCCAATTAGCCGAAATATATAGATAAAATAACCCTATCGACCGAACGGAACCTGATTGGTATAGAGTTTACCGTGCGAAGGGTCACCAAAGGGGGGCCTTCGTTGTCTGGTGCGAAGGGTGTGCCGAAGGTTGCCTTCGGCGTTCGGATCAATCTGACCGAAGGCAGACTCCTAACAGATCTCTGACGCGAGATCACCTCCTAACGACAGGGTTCGGTGCGAAGTCTCTGACATGATAAGAAATCCAACGCAACAAGCTGGCTTGACTTTATCCGGTGCGGAGTCTAGGCGTGATGAAGCTTGGTGCGAAGTACCAGTACTATGAAGTCTGACATAGAGTGGCTCCAATGTGTGGACTTGACCAGACCAACAACAGCATGACAGATCCGCCACAGGCGGACGAGGCAGGGTTCCGCCGAAGGGTGTTCTGGCAGCGTACGAAACCACTTTCCTGGATCCGGACACCTTCGGCAAAGGGGCTACGACCATGAAAACCTGCAACAAAAGAGAGATCAAGTGACAATTCAGCCTAGAGACTGAATTTACTAAGTGTTGTAGTAAAGAAATGAAGGTAGCAATATGTTACGTAGATTAATGGATGGTTCACAGACGAGCAAACAAGGCGATAAGAATTTGTTACATAGATTAACGGTTACTTCACAAGCAAAGCAACAAGGGTTACCGCTGTTTTGAAGTGGCCGGTGGAGGGCTTCCAGGCAAACCCACGAACGTAGTACAAGAAAGTAAAAGTATGGTTCAAACTAGGGTTTGAAGTTGGCTTGTGTTGTGCTAGGTCTGATGAACTGGCCTCACCCCTGTATTTATAGGGGCTAGTCTTCTTATCTCTAAAACTAATGTGATAAGATTCGGCCTAATCAAGTTTAGGGATAAAAACAATCAGAATCAGTATCAAACTCTATCTCCAATGTTGGTCCGAAGTGGGCCTTCGGTAGGCCTACCGAAGCCTGCTCCTCGGGCCGAAGCTTTGGTGAGGCAGGCCTTCGAAGGGCCTTCAGGCCAAAGCTAGCAGGACGCTAAAAGGCATCCGAGGGCCCATATTTGATAGGCCTTCTACCCTATAAGGCTTCGGCCTCCGAGGGCCCATATTTGATGGGCCTTCTACCCTATAAGACTTGTGTATTTTTGGCCCAAATTACCAAAATTAATATTTTGACAATCTTGGCCATTAAAGCCATTTTTTGCTATCAACACATGCCCCCTGCCTTTTAGTGAACTAAGTGAACTAAAAGCATAATGTGCTAAGGACGATACCTTTCATATCGGCCTTTTGACACTTTCAAGCGTTTTGCCATACACTTGGGAAGTACTTTTTTGAATACCTGCCATTCAAAGTCCTTCAAAATCACTCTCCATGTAGAGATTATAAAAACTATGTGATGAGAACATCCCTACCAATGATAAAACCATACATGAATACCAAGATCCAATTATTTGAGTTTGAGCACGATGATTAAATCTCTAGGTCAACTTGTTTCTAAGTATCTTAGTATATTATCTTGGGAATAAATTACTACCTAATATTATTGTTATTGTTAAGAACCATGGAGATGATGAATATCACTTGGAGATAAATAAAGAGTTGGAGAAGAACCAGGAAGGACGTCCAAGCCAATTTGAGAGTCCAATCCAACTACAATTCGTGTCCAACTCAGATTCTAGGAGCAGCGTGCACTAAAATCATCGCCCAAGCCGCATATGCACTCCGTTTTTGACATTCCACCCATCCATAGAAAGATAACTTCATAAAATTTCCATTGCCACTAGTTTCATCTCAAAATTCCTTCTAGATCAATGGAAATCATCAAAACAAGATAGAGTCCAGAATCTGTCAGCATGTTGTTTTCTGCGTTATTGGGCCTTTGGGCTGTGTATCCAGTTGAGCCCATTAGGGGTGCGTCCCAAACTACTATATAAGGTGTTTCTATAGCCATATAGGGTTTTTGGGTTTAGTTTACATGTTGCTTTTATAGCCACCGCATCACCGGATTTGTAAGTCAACCCCAATTCAGAAATTCCAATAGAATTTTCAGTTTGATTGTGTTTTCTACGTTCTTGCTTGTGTTCTTCGATTCGTAGGCAAGGATTAGCCTTCTTGGTGAGGTCAGTCAGGTTGTGCTTGGTTGATAACAAATGAAGCAGTGGTGTAGTGATTGCAAGGGCCGATCTTGTGGATCGGAAGACGGATAGTCAATGTCGAGTTCTCCACAAATCGTTGTTTACCTGAAGGAAGATCGGGCACACCCCTCCTCCATCAGTGTGCATTACCTGGAGAAATTTCGGCTACTTTAAAAGGGCCTTCCCAACTAGGTGACCATTTACCAAACTTGGTGCTCTTAATACCTAAGGGCAAAATTATCTTCCAAACCAAATCACCAACATGAAATGATTTTGGCTTAAATCTTTTATTGTAGGCTCTAGCTATTCTTCTTTTGTCTTTCTCTATAGCTTCTAAAGCTTTCAACCTCTTATCGACAACTTCTTCCAAATTATCTTTTGAAAGAGTTTCATATTCATTGACCGATAAGCCATCTTGTTTAAGAAATCTTAAAGAGCCAAGATCCACCTCTACTGGTAGAACGACTTCTTGTCCATATACTAACTCATATGGACCAACATTGGTAGCACCATGCTTTGCAACTCTACAAGCAGACAATGCTTCTGAAAGCACTTCATGCCACCTTTTAGGGAACTCTTAAATTTTCTTGTTAATGAGCTTAATTACAGTTTTATTACTAGACTCGGCCTGACCTTTGGCCTTAGCATAATATGTTGAAGAGTTTACTAATTTAATAACATAAAATTCGGCAAAGTCTCTTACTTCCTTAGCAATAAATGAAGTACCTTGATCTGTAGTGAGAGTTTGGGGAATACCAAATCTATGTATAATGTGCTTTAGGATAAAATCAGTTACCTCATTGTGTGTCATATTGTTGAGAGGCACAGTTTCATTCCATTTGGTGAAGTAGTCTGTCGCCATTAGCATGAACCAATGCCCTTTTGAAGAGGTAGGATGAATTTGGCCGATGAAGTTTAAACCCCAACCTCAGAACGACCATGGCTTGATAATAGGATTAAGTAGCGATGCATGAACTAACTGAATATTACCAAACTTTTCACATGCTTCACACCCTCTATAATATTTAAAACAATCTTCAGTCATAGTCGACCCGTAGAAACCTGCTCTTTTGAGCATCCAACTCATTTTCTGGGCCGACTGATGAGTGCCGCAAAGCCCCTCATGGACCTCTCCTGTAGCTACTTTGGATTGATCGGTATCTAAGCACTTTAATAGTATTCCATCAATAGTTCAGAGATATAATACATCATCTAGCAATATAAATTTAAACGCTTGCCGCCGAACTTTCCAATCAATTTTTTGATTGGGATCTCTTAAATACTGGATGATTGGAATTCTCCAAACATCCTTATAGACATCCAAAGGTCTTGCTAATTCTTTTCCAAGAGTAACATCTAAATTGCTAACTTTAGAGTGCCCCCCGAGCCTTTCTTGTCTCTACCAAAGGCTGGTTGGATGGACCGTGTTGAGTCGATCAGACTGAAGCCTTCCGCAGGAGGGATCCGGTGTGCGAGGACTTCTGTTGCCCAGAAAGCTTCGGCGTGAGGGCTCTAGTGTGTAGGATCCTTTGGTGGATGAAGGGCTCCAGCACGAGGGCTCTGGCACGCAACACCCTTCGGTGGTCGGAGGGGTCCGAAGTTTCTAGCTTCGGCAGTGAGACCAAGCATTGGCTTTTCCTGTACAGAAAATTTTCCTCTCTTGAATTGATAGACAGATGCTTGCTGAGCCAAATCATTTGCAATTGAATTGGCTTCTCTTGACACGTGAGAAATTTTTAAGTCATCAAAAGTAGCAATTATGTCTAAACATTTATCCAAGTAACTGTTTAGCAAGCCATTAAAACATTGAGCACTTTTAGCTACTTGTTTCACTACTAACAGAGAGTCACCGTGCGCATGAACATATTTAATACCCATGGAATCTAGTAATTCAAGTCCTAGTAATAAAGCTTCATATCCAACTTAGTTATTAGTAGAAGGAAATTCTAAACATGCCGAGGTTTCGACGCGCATGCCACTAGGCAACATGAGAAGTACACCGACACCTTGGCCATTCTTGCAAGCCGAACCATGAAAATAAAGTTTCCACGACAATACTTCAATTAGAGCAATATCATTACCCCAATTGACATCTACGTGGTGATCAATTATAAAATAAGCAACAATTTGGCCTTTCATAGCCCTTATAGGTTCATAAGCCAAATTGTACTCAATCAAAGCATAAGCCCACTTTTTGGTTCTACCAATTAGAATTGGCTTTTGCAACATGTACTTTATGACATCAGTTTGTCAAGCAACAATACATGTACTAGGGAGAAGGTAGTGACATAATTTGGTACATGCATAATAAAGTGATAAACACAAATGCTCCACAAACATGTACCTTGTTTCAGCATCCAACAGGCGGCGACTCAAGAATGTGATGATGTACTATTTCCCCTCCACCTCTCGAGTTAACACGGCTGCTATCATGCTATCTTCTGCAGCGATGTGTAGCTGAAACGGAATTCCGGCTTTTAGCACTCTTACCACGGGTGGCGTTGACGAGCACTCTTTAATCTTTTCAAAGTTGCTTAGCTAACTTGCCCCCCAAGTGAACTCGACTTCATTCTTTAGCCAGAGTATAGGGACAAAAGCATCGATCTTGCCGGACAAGATAGATATAAAGCAATGCAAATAATTCATCTTTCCAAGCAACTTTTGCACATCTCTTTTGCATGTCGGTGCTTCAATGTTTCTAATCTTTTCAAGCCTCTTAGGATCATTCTCAATACCTATTTCATGAATCTTTTGCACAACTCTTCTTTAACTAGGTCATACACGGCCGAATTAAAGCGACGAGGGGGCTGTTTATAAGGCCTGAACCCGAGTATTTCACTATACTCCCGTGCAAAACAATCAACATACGACTGAAGCAATTTTATTACTTCAGCCTTTTCATCAGCTTGTAAATTTCTGTTTACAAAAGTCGGCCTTGAAATGTTACCATTGCATATATTGACCTCTTCTAAAGGGTCGGCCGATGCAATCCCTTGTCCTAATTTTTCTACTTCGCTAAAGTCTTCAATGGCTTCGGCAATATCGTCTTTAGAAGACTGATATTTCTCTAAGCGAGATTTCAGCCAATCGAGATTACTTT
The DNA here is from genome assembly GCA_019279435.1 of Zizania palustris. Classification (NCBI taxonomy): domain Eukaryota; kingdom Viridiplantae; phylum Streptophyta; class Magnoliopsida; order Poales; family Poaceae; genus Zizania; species Zizania palustris. The sequence continues at coordinate 30,333,042 of JAAALK010000286.1, forward strand.
GACTAGAAATGACTACTAATTTAGAAATAGTCATGCTACACTAGCCGACTTTATAGACACGGGTACAAAATGTCCCCTGGATACGCTAACGAAGTCATAATCCTGAGGTCTCTGTCTGACAAACACTATACATTTTCATGGACAGCGTCGATGGACACATCGGTCAATGCCACTTGGGCCGAAGTATCCGCTGGTACAATCTCCACATCATCACCATCCCATTGCATTAGGCATTGGTGTAATGTAGAAGGAATAGAGTAATTTGCGTGAATCCAGTCATGCCCAAGTAGCACACTGTAGTTACCTTGCACGTCAATAACGAAAAATTCTATTGGTAATGTCTTGTTGCCCACCGTCAACTCCAGGGAGAGTACGCATTTTGCTTTGGGGCTTTCGTAGTTGAATCCGTTGAGCATAGGTTTGTCTTCTTTAAGTCTTCCTCGCCCCTTCCAAGTTTCTTTAAAAGAGAATATGGCATTAAGTTGTCGGTGGCGCCACCGTCGACAAGCATCCTGGAGATCGGCTTCCCATCAATGTGCCCCTTGACGTAGAGAGGTTTTAGGTGGCGAGCCATATCCTCGGGATTATCAAAAATAGCATCTCGTGGGCCGAGGTTCAACTGGACGACCTTAGCCTCATCTCGGTGTGAGGAAACTCAGTTGGAAGCATGACGACGTTGATGTCCATCGCCGGGGGTGCGGGCCCTTGAAGATGGGCGTGTAGTCGTCGTTGAGCATGTCGTCATCGTCGTCTCTCTGAATGGGAGTCGGGTTGTTCATCTCAACCGGCTTGGGCTTCCATACCTATTTCATGGCTGGCCAAGGGCAGATCTCCTCAAAGATGGTGTCTCGTTCATCCTCGGCATTCTTCTCGCGCATCTCTTGTGCTCGTAAGTGTTGTAGACACTTCTTTTGTGATTTGGTCATGCCAGGAGGTGCCCAATATGGTTGTGGTTTGGTACCAGGTGCTACTAATTTGTTTCTATGATTTCTGGATGAAGGGGTTTTACCTGGGTCGGCTTCGTACCCTTTATGTTCGGCTAGGACCTGTTTGCGGACCCTATCGCTCGGACCGGCCTCGTGAGGCCGATAGGACTGGGCTCCAACAACGGCTTCTGCAATACTAGGGGACTTACCTCAGTCGGGCTTCAGCGAGGGGGCCTTCAGGATTGGGACTTCCTGAGACCCTACCATGACTGTGATGGCTTCAGCCTCCCTCTCCTTCACCTCTTCATGACCATCTTCGTTGGCCTCATCTTGTGCGAGTCTATTCAGAGGTACCACGGATAGCCTACGAAAGCTGCCCCCCTTCAGCATGCCTATTTTTCCCTGCCAATCACAATACTCCGAAGGAAAACAGGAGGCAATGTTATACTACGAAGGGTACTCCGGGGGCGAGGTGTAGTCCGGAGCCCACGGGGATCCTATCCAATTGTATGGTGGAGGCATTTTTGGCCCTAGCAGCTTCGCCCACTACGAGATGAACCCATTGCCCAGAGAGGGGTTCAGCCATGTTGAAAGTATTTCGGACCATATTAGTGAAGGGTCCTGCCATGCCGGAGGTATGTTTGGCCATTGTGGGCCGAAGCCTCCCATCGGGGGGTTTGCCTAAAGCGGAGTTGAGTTCGACAATTGTGGTTCGATCTCATTGTGCGAAGGATTCGACCATTGGGGGTCGAAGTCATTATGCGGAGGGTTTGTCCACTGGTGTCTGACCTCATTGTGCGGAGGGTTCTGCCATTGGGGTCCGAACCTACTGTGCGGATGGTTCAGCCACTGGGGTCTGAACTCATTGTGTGTAGGGTTCGGCCATCGGGGTCTGAATCCACCCTCCGACTGCCTTGGACCCTTTGGCTGCCTTAGCTTTTTTGGGCGGGGGCCTGGTTCCTTGGCTTTATTTTGATGTTTGTTCAACAACAACTGGTATGTTACCTTCGGTTTCTTGTGAGCCCTAGCCGAAGGAGATGTGCCGACATTCTTTTTCCACACTCCCACTTCAGGGTTCTTTGGTAAAAGTGTGCGTCTGCGTGATTATCCAATAATGACTGCTTTCCCCTTAGCTGACTCAGCCTGTTCTGGCCGAATCAGTACTTTCTTCTCATCGAGGTCGACGGTGTTCACCTGAAAGGGGTATTTGTCCAACTTCATGGCCGATTGAACCTACCGACGAAAAACATTGCAGTCATTAGTATAATGAGAATGCGAATCATGCCACTTACATTAGGGGCATTTTTTTAGCTTGTCGGTGGTCGGAATGACTTGGCCTTTAGGCAACTTGAGATTCTGGCTTTTCAAGAGGAAATCAAATATTTTATCGCATTTAGTTATATCGAACGAGTATTTAACTTTGCTGGGCCGACTCTTAGTGGGAGACGGCCGTAGCTCAGAACAAGTGATGGGTTTGCTCTTAGCGTTCCAAACCCATTCGGCCACATACATGTCAGCCGAATCTTCCTCTTCTTCTGACTCTTCCTCATCGTAATGTTCCATGATGTGGATTTCAGCCTTAGGCTTGTTGAACGTATTAACAAACTTTCTATCTTTGGCTCGTCCTTCTTGGACCAGAGCTTGTTGTAGGACTTGGCTAACTTCTAAAAAGTTCTGGTTGTCTAGATTTTTTAATCTCAGAACACAAGTCGTTGAAAGCTAGATCCACCAAATCCCTCTCTAAAATATTGAGACTAAAACATCAGTTTCTAGTATCTCTAAAGCACTTGACACACTCGGAGACATTCTCGCTAGATTTCTGTTTGACTGATGTCAAGTGTGAAAGCCTAAGTTCTGTCTCGCCCATATAAAATTAGTCATGGAACCTTTGTTCCAATTGGGCCCTTGTTTGGACAGAGTTCGGCGGGAGCGCCGAAAAACAAGTGAAAGTGGTGCCGGATAGTGAATGATAAAATAGTCTAAGTTTCAATGCGTCCGACCCACTAGCTTCTCCACATTGTGCTAAGAACTGGCAGACATGCTCTAGTGTGGTTTTGTTATCGTCACTGCCCATCTTGGTGAATTCAGGGACTCTATAGCCGCGAGGGTATGGTATGGTGTCGAAATGATCGGGGTACAGTTTCCGGTAAACCCTAGCCCGATCCGTAGGTGTGAAGCTGGTGCACTCCCTAAACAGCACACAGATCTGCTCCTCAATGTCTTCTTGGCCTCCTGCCTAAGCACGTCTCTCTTGCGGGGGTGCGACACGCGGCGGTATGTTAGCGTGTCATCCACGGGAGTCTTCCTCATGCGCTGGCTTGGGATATATGACGTGCTCGGGCCTATGCGTTTGTGTGAGAGCATGCGGTGCGAGCAACGTGGGAAAAACTGGCGCAGGCGTAGGCGACGTGTAATAAAAAGGGTTAGCTTGGTCATGGATGTAGTGGCTTGTCTGAGCCGTATATGTTGAGGCCAGAGATGTGATGGTCTTGCCAGTACTACCGTCTGTTCTACTATAGATGCGATTTGCCGGGGTACACTAGCGATTGGAGTTGAAGGAACGGCCTGAGTAAAACCAAACCTTCTAAGCGTCGCCTCTACCTGAGAGCTAACAGCCGAATCTAAACGGTTGGCTAACGAAGAGCTAACAGCTTTGTTGGCGTAAAAGATTACGCTAACAGGTTTCTGAAGATTAGAAACTAACAAACGAAGTGTTTGCGAAATAAACTATTCCAAGCCTCCGAAAGGGTAATAGCTTAAAATAGTTCGAAAGTGTGTATTGAATAACTTGTATTCGGTCCCTATTACAGGGTAAAACGGGGGGTATTTGTAGGCCCAAACATTAAGGAAAAGACCATTTTACCCCTCTATTACAAACCGACATAGTGGAAACTATTCGGTACCCTTAATAGGGCAAAAATGGTAAAAGACTAATCTAATGAGAAAGAAGATAAGCCTTCCATATTAGCTGGCAAAGAAGCTCTCGGAAGAGTCCAAGTTCGAAGATATACTCCGAACTAGAGTCCGTCATCATACTTCAAACTTGATTCAATGTATCTCCGGAGTTATATGCTGGAAATCTTGGACTTAATCTCCAGCCTTTGTCTTGTTACTACAATAACCCTGAAGATGGAATATTTTCCCCCAACAGTAGCCCCTCGAATACGCTTCTCCGCTAAATCTGTAAAGTTAGGAGAGCAGTATACGCAAGAAAATAATCATGCGTAGGGGTTAGCAGATTTAAACCACCTCCGAAATACGTGGAGATGCAAAACGTCGAATCAGTTTCTAAGAAAATTACATTCGAACCGTCTTAGAACTAACTCGAGAAGTCCGAAAGCCTTTTTAGACTTGGAAGAAATAGCCGTTGGCTTCTTTTCTAACGGAAGTTACGCGATGCATTAATTCCGCAACAAAGTAACGGTTAAGAATGCGAAACGGCATAAGCAAACGGTAAACAATCGGGGTCTGGGTTATAAATAGAGGGCCCAGACCCTTCTCGACTACCTTTTCACCGCTTTTGTGCAAACAAACCATCAATCAAGCCCTAGCCTCCATTTTTCTTCTGAAGCAATCTGTGAGATCCCATGGCAAAAACCAGTTTCAAGGGTCCTGGAGCAGCTTCAACCTTGGCCCGGCAGCAAGCTGCGGTAGCAGCGGCGGCTTCAACATTGGCGATAGCAACTCCGACACCAGCAATGGCAACAATGGCGGCGGCGGGAAGAAATCCCCAAAATGTCGGCCCTCAAGACCTTTTTCCGGCCTCAACGAAGTACACAAATCAGTCCTATCAATTGGGGCCTTCAACCTACAAAAGAGAATCACTCGCGGCCGCAATAGAAGGCAAAATTAGTTCGGGAGTCATGATTCGCAAACCCAGGAAAGAGATCATTCCGTCGCCAAGGCTCGGAGAAGTGGTTGTCTTCGAAGCCTTCTTCGAAGCTGGCTTGGGGCTTCCGGTGGTTGACTTCTTGGCGGAGGTATTGAACTTATTCCACGTTACTCTCCCCCAGCTCTCTCCGAATGCCGTTGCATGTCTTGCCATCTTCGAATGGGCGTTGCGGGCCGAGGGTTGCGAAGGAAGGGCTGAGATCTTCGCAGCAGTGCACAGAGCTTCGTGTCAACCGAAGACCTTCGTAGGCCTCGGAGGTGAGAAGATGGTAGTAGCCTTCGGAAGCATCAACTTCAGGTTTCGGGATGAGTATGCTCTTCGGTTTCTGGCCAAGGCTATCAATGCTAGATGGTATACAGATTGGATCATAAAGTGGTTTTATGCTGAAGTTGGGGCAAGCAGTCGCTTAGCTGGACCCTTGCAAGATATCAACTTCCGAAAGGAAGCTCTTGTACATCCGGATCTGGGCTAGCTCGAAGCTCGCCTCAGCCTGCTCCAAAAAATCAGTCACCGCCTGAGTATGCGGGACTTAGCCGAAGAATTCCTCGGGCTTCAAATCCCTCCTCTGATGGCCAACTGGCCGATCACCATTGAGGAAGATTCGGAAGGCGGTCTTCGCAAAATTTCTTTGACTTCAAGCCCTGCAGGTAACTTCGAAAACAACATATATCATGTATATTTATTCGAAGGAATAACCAACTTAACTCATTTTTCAGCCTCTTCAGCCCCTATAACTTCGGAGCAGATTGTACGAGCTTTGGAGAAGATTCTGTGCATTCCAACTCCGACCGAGAAGGAATGGAGAATCAAATTGGTTGGTACTTGGGAACGGTCCAACCGAGTATGGGCACTACTCGAAGTTGTTCCGCCCCCTCTTCTGGATTGGGTGCCTTCGGAGAAAGGGCCCAAAAAGAGAAAAGCCGAAGTTGGAGCTTCGAGCTCTGCCAAGACTCTACTAAAAAAGGTGGCTCGAAAGCCAAGAGTTCTTGCACATTCAAGCCCAAGAGCTTCAGTCTCCGATTCCTTGGAGGATGAAGGCAGGATGCTTGTCGACCTGATCGACGAAGATGCAGCCCAAAGAGATGTACATATTGATGAAGCTGCGAGCGTGCCGGAGTCTCAAGAGAACCTTGAGCAAGTGAGGACTCCGGCTGCTCAAGAAAATGTACCGCAAGACGGAGCCCCTATGGATGAAAGCGGAGTCGAAGTTGCTGCAGCTTCGATTCCGAGTGAAGTAACAACGGCTGCTCCCGAAGATGCTCCAACAGTCGAAGATTTGACTGCTGACTCCGACGAAGACTTTGGAGTAGCCTTCGACCCGCCAAGCAGCCCAATGCTCACCCGTCGCCAAAATGTCGAAGGTAAACTTCGCATAATTCTTTTGTTCTTTTTTCCTGCGAAATTATACAATGTATAATACCTTTGTTTTAACATGATCCACTCCCGTGGAAGAGGTCTGTCCCGAAGATATAATTCCTGGACCTTCGACAACTTCGGAGCCAATTCTAGGAGCCACTCAAATGGGACCTGGAAAAGGCAAAGGCAAGATGGACAACCTCCCTGCTCCGAGCTCAGGATCAACTCCGTCTGAATCAACAAACGAAAGCCAATCTACGGAGGGGGGCCAATCTGCCGGAGCTCCAAAAAATACGACTCAGCACTCCGGGCCTTCACCAAACGAAGATGACCAGCAAGCCTTCACCATGCTCCCTCTTCTAGCTCCTTTCTTGGAGCGAAGAACTGGGCTTCGGACTTTGCTCGAGCCTTTGGATCGAGCTAGCCGCGAAGTCCGGGAGACGGACTTGGTGGCCATCTTGAGCGAGGCGGAGAGCTCGGATCTTAATGCTGCCATGGAGCGTGCAGCATACCAGGTACGAAGTATCTGCAAAACAAAATTAAACTTATATACAAATAATTTCTGACCTTGGTTTTTTCTCTTCGCAGCAAATAGTCTTGGCCCGAGCTGCGAATATTTCAAATGAATGTGGAAGCCTTCGCCTTCGAGAGGAAAATACAACTCTTCAACGAAATCTTACTATCTCCGAAGGTCGTGTGGCCCACTTGGACAACATGGTTTTGACGGAGCGCAGGGCCAGACAAAGCTTGGAAGCTGCGAACAAAGAGCTCGGAGCAGAACAAATTGTGCTTCGAGCGGAAATTGAAAAGATGCGGGCGGAGCATGCTGCGGCGGGAGCTTAACTTGTCAGGCTCCAAGAAGAAAAAGCTAAAGCTTCCGAAGAAGCTAGCCAACTACTTAATCAGAAGAATTCTTTAACTACGGAGGCAACTAGGCTCTCTAGAGTAGTAAGGGAATTAACTTCGGCGAAGGATGCCTTAATTGAAGACAAGCTGAAGTCGGAGAAGGTAGCTGCGGAGGTTATGAACCAACTGCTAGGCGTGCTGGAGTACTTTGGTACTACTGGGATGCTTCCTTCAGATGACAACATCCTCCTGCTGCGACGGCTGAAGAGGATCCAAGGAGCAGCGAAGCAAATGAAGACAACAAGCATTCGGTACGGAGAAATCTCCGGACAAGTGGCTGCTATCGGCATACTTCGTTACTACGAATATCTGGGTAACTCGATAACTCCGAACGCAGGGGCGACTCCCATTACCTTCGACGACAATCAGCTTCTTACTCCTGCCGAAAGTGTGGCCGCTGATTGGCAAGCCTTTCAAACTTCATGGAGAGCCGAAGGTCGCTCTGCGATCAAGGCTTAGATTGATGAAGGGCAACGCCAGAAGCAAGCTTGGTCCCAAGCTTCGAGCAGTCAGCCCCCGCCAAACCCGCAGGTTTAGAATTATCTTAGGATCTTCAACTATGTAAAGCATCATGCTTTTGTACATTTATGAATGAAAATTTGGTTATTATGTTTTTAGGCTTTGCCTCATATGGAAGATGTCGAAGTGTTAGACGTTAATGACGAACTCCACTTACTATGGGCTACCTTCGATATCTTAAAACTTCACAAGCGCCCTCGATTTTTAGTTCCTCGGGATAGCTCCGGTGCGATTACGCCCGAAGTAAGCAAAGACATATTGTCTTGTATTAAAGAGGAAGAAAAAGAAGTTAACTTGGGAACTTGATCTTCCGAAGACATTGTATGGTCCGAAGACGAAGATGAAGCTGAAGGTAAAAGCCTGAAGAACTTGGAAGCTGGGAGAGGAGCCCCGAACGACTTTGAACTTGGGCCGAGCTTCAACAAGAACAGAAAGACTTTAGAGCTTCGAAGGGAGGTGATGCGTCACGGGGTCCCGATCTTCACGACGTAGGATCGATCTTCAGATAACTAGCTATAGAATAGCCGGATAACTTGCTGCAAGCAGCGATAACTAGTGCAACCTGGCAAATAAAACTCGAAGCCAACCACCGTCTTTAACCGGCAACCTGAATCGAGGATTCGCCCAACCACACTCTCAAAGAACCAACCAACACAGCCTACAATCAATCAAGGAGGACCTTGAAGGGAGTAGGAGCACCAATTGGGAGCGGATGAAGCCGCCGCTTCTGTAATCCCGTGAAGGAAATCACAAGAGCAAGGAGGGTAGAGATCTCTCTCTGAATTTGTTAGCACGCAGCTGAACAAGGGGTTCTATATTCAATAATCAAAAGTGCCGATTACAATGGTGCTAGGGGGTATTTATACAAGGAGTAGACCTTGAAGATAGGTGCGAACACGAAACGAAAATACTAGGCGAACTATGTGAAAACGAATCAGCTTCTGGAGAGTTTCCGCGTGGCTGTTGGTCTTCTGAGCGGTCTTCGGTATTTCAGCAATAACTCCTCCTTGGAAGCTTCAATTCACGAACGGTTGGATCCCTTGGAAAGGTGACTTGATAATATTTAACACCATGTATAATATGCACCATGTAACTCGGTAGAATGATGCAGTTTTAATACGAGAACATTGACTTCATGCAGACTATTGACCTTCGGACCAGCAAGCACTAAAACTGGTCGGACGCCTTCATGCAAATTTCAAATTGATCGGGGTTAGATTCATTGGAAACTAGACTTCAAGAGTTTTCCAAAAAGTGCTCATTTGCCTTCATAGCTTTTGTAAATCAAAAGTTATGATTATTTCTTTGAGACGATTCTGCAGGACTGGCTTGGTTCGAGCATGATTCTTCTATGTGTCCATTTCCTTGTGAGTTCTTGTCATCCTTCTTGGTAAACCTGAGCATTAGCAATGTACACGACTTAGGTAGTATATAACTCTCATTAATAGTAAAATGAATTTCACAAAGTAGCACGTGCACCTCTTGTTGAAGCTTCTTAGCTCGACTGCGTGTAATTGGTCCATCAAAAACATGTATTGGAGTCGCTGTGGTCGAAGTGGTCGGTGTAGAGGTTGGACTGGTCGACGTGGTCATATCATCCTCCCCCTCTTGAAAAGGAGTCGTCCTCGACTCTAAAATGTCTTCACTTGTGAATGCTGATAGGTCAGCAACATTGAAGGAGTTGCTTACGCCATAGCTTGGTGGAAGGTCAATCTTGTATGCATTATCGTTGATCTTGGCAAGAACACGAAATGGACCATCCCCTCGTGGCATCAGCTTGGACTTGCGCTTATCAGGAAAGCGATCTTTACGCAAGTGAATCCACACCAAATCGCCTGGTTCAAATGACACCTTCTTTCTATGCTTGTTCATACTTGCAGCCTTACGTGTCGCCTTTAGCTCGATTGCTTCTTTTGTTTTCTCATGTATCTTCTTGACATATGCAGCACGCTTGGAGGCTTCCATATTGGTTCTCTCCTGTAATGGCAAAGGCAACAAATCTATCGGAGCAATGGGTTTGAACCCATAAACAATTTCAAAAGGACACAAGTTAGTGGTAGAATGTACTGCCCTGTTATAAGCAAACTCCACATGAGGCAAGCAGTCCTCCCAATCTTTCAAGTTCCTTTTCACCATGGTTCACAGCAACATTGACAGGGTTCGATTCACCACTTCAGTTTGTCCGTCGGTTTGAGGATGACAAGTGGTCGAGAATAGAAGCTTGGTCCCCAGCTTGGACCACAATGTTTTCCAGAAGTAGCTCACAAACTTGACATCACGATCAGATACAATGGTCTTAGGCACCCCATGCAACCTCACAATTTTCCTGAAAAATAAATTAGCAACATGTGAAGCATCGTCGCTCTTGTTACAAGGGATAAAATGAGCCATCTTTGAAAATCTATCAACCACAACAAAAACAGAATCTTTTCCTCTCTGAGTTCTAGGCAATCCCAGAACAAAATCCATACTTATGTCTTCCCAAGGAATTTTAGGAGCAGGTAGAGGAGTGTATAAACCATAAGGGTTCAGTTTAGACTTAGCTTTGTGACAAGTGATGCAACGCTCCACGAACCGGATGACGTCTCTCCTCATCTTGGGCCAATTGAGGTGATCACCTAGCAGCTCATAGGTTTTCTTTTGTCCAAAATGACCTGTCAATCCTCCTCCATGGGACTCCTGCAATAAAAGCAATCTAACTGAAGAATTTGGAACACAAAGCTTGTTAGCCCTAAACAAAAATCCATCATGTATATGATACTTTTCCAAACCTTTTCCATCTTTACAATGAGTGTATGGTTCTGAAAATTCAGGGTCATCATTATACATGTCTTTCAAACTTTCAAGACCTATAACCTTCACCTCATGTTGGTTTAGCATCAGCAACCACATTGTCCTTACCTTTCTTATACTTCACAATATATGGAAATGTCTCGATGAACTCAACCCATTTGGCATGGCGTCGGTTTAGTTTTGCTTGGCCTTTCAAATACTTTAAAGCTTCATGATCGGAATGGATAACAAACTCTTTTGGCCATAAATAATGCTGCCATGTTTCAAGTACACGCACCAAAGCATACAATTCTTTATCATATACAAAATAATTCAATTGAGCACCTCCCAACTTTTCACTAAAATACGCTACAGGTTTGCCTTGCTGCATTAAAACCCCTCCTATGCCAATTCCACTGGCATCACATTCTACTTCAAAAGTTTTAGTGAAATCAGGAAGAACAAGCAATGGTGCTTCAGTTAAGCGTTTCTTTAATTCTTGAAAAGCATTTTCTTGTGAACTTCCCCATTTAAATTCAACACCTTTCTTTGTTAATTCATTTAAGGGAGTAGCAATGGTACTAAAATCTTTAACAAATCTCCTATAAAACCTAGCTAGACCATGAAAGCTTCTTATTTGACTTACATTCGTTGGAGTTGGCCAATCCTTGATGGCTTTCACCTTGGTTTCATCCACTTCAATTCCTTTTCCTGAAACAACAAAGCCAAGGAACACAACATGGTCTGTGCAAAAACTGCACTTCTCAAGGTTAGCAAATAATTTCTCCTTTCGGAGCTCATCTAGGACTTGTCGAATATGATTCATGTGCGTTTCAAAAGACTTGCTGTAAATTAAGATATCATCAAAATAAACAACCACAAATTTTCCAATGAAGGCTCTCAAAACATGGTTCATCAATCTCATAAAAGTACTTGGAGCATTAGTCAAACCAAAAGGCATAACTAGCCATTCGTACAGCCCAAATTTTGTTTTAAAAGCAGTTTTCCATTCATCTCCAGCTTTCATTCTTATTTGATGGTACCCACTTTTCAAATCAATTTTAGTGAATATTATGGAACCACTTAATTCATCAAGCATGTCTTCTAATCGAGGAATAGGATGGCGATAGTGAATAGTGATGTTATTTATGGCTCTACAATCAACGCACATCCTCCAAGAACCATCTTTTTTTGGTACTAAAATAACAGGAACAGCACAAGGACTTAAGCTTTCACGAACATAACCTTTATCGAGAAGTTCTTGTACTTGCCTTTGTATCTCCTTTGTTTCTTCAGGATTGGTGCGGTATGGTGGTCGATTTGGAAGAGCAGCCCCCGGAATAAGATCGATCTGATGTTCAATCCCACGTACAGGAGGTAATCCATTCGGGGTTTCCTTTGGAAAAACGTCCTCATATTCCTGCAAAAGATGAGACACCATACTAGGAAAAGAGGTGTTATCGTTAGCTGACACTAAAATGTCTTTGCACACAAGTACAAAGAGTACTTGATCTGGGTTGTTCCTTACTTCTCTCATCTCAGATTTTGTGGCTAACATGACTAAATTTTTTTCTTCTTCTTTCTTTTGATCTCTCAATTTTTTTTTTCATATTGGGCTGGTGGCTCTCACTCTCTGATTTGTGGAAGGCACTCGAATTCTTTTTCTCTTCCTTTCCGTTCTCATCTCTCACACTAGAGCTCTTTTGCAAATGCTCAGCAAGAATTTGCTGTGGTGTCATAGGTTTGAGTACAAACTTCCTCCCCTTCAAATCTAGAGTGTACTGAAGTGTTCTCCCGCAATGCTGAGTATATCGATCATATTGCCATGGCCTCCCGAGTAGTATGTGACATACGGACATAGGTACCACATCACACTCTACCGTGTCAACATATTCACCAATCTTGAAGGGAACTTTTACTTTGTATCCAATCTTGATGTCACCGGAATCATTCAGCCATTGGACATGACATGGATGAGGATGTCGCAGAAGTTTCAGATCAAGCTTGTCAACCATCTCACGACTAGCAAGATTATGACAGCTTCCTCCATCAATGATCATCTTCACTACCTTATCTTGCACTTTGGCTCTTGTCTGAAATAAATTATGCCGCTGGTCGTTCTCAGCTTCCTTCATCTGAACACTCAATATTGGTGCCACCACAAGAGCAGCACCTTGCTCAAAATCACAGCCGGTATGTTCCTCTTCTTCATGGGCTTCTTCTTCTATATCTTCCTCTTCACTGGCTGATTCGTACTCTCCATTATCATGTACAATGATCACTCTATTATTTGGACACTCTCTAGCAACATGTCCACGACCTCCACACTTGAAACACTGAATCCCACTGCTCTTGGATGTAGAACCCACTGAAGTGGAGGTGGAAGCTGCTGGTTTGGAACTCGTGCTCGGGGCAGCAGAGTTCTTCCCACTAAAATTACTTTGAGCATTAGAACGTGAGCCTCCAAATGGACCTTTCGCAGCTGATGGTGCAGCAGTAAACTTGGAATTTAACTTGCTTCCTCCAGACATAGTCCTCGTACCAAAAGGCAAAGACTTACTGCTCTTGGTATCTTGCTGCAGTTGGCGTTCAGCTTTGGTGGCTTGATGTACCAAATCAATAAGACGACGGTACGACTGAAACTCAACAATGCGTTGAATATTTCGATGCAACCCAGCCATGAATCGTGCCATAGTTTGTTCTTCATCTTCATATACGTTGGCTCTAATCATAGCCTTCTCCATCTCTTTATAATACTCTTCAACAGAATAACTTCCTTGTTTCAAATTCTGCAGTTTATCAAAAAGATCACGCCGATAATGCTTCGGCACGAAACGTCTTCTCATTTCACGTTTCATCTCTGCCCATGTGGCAATAGGATGTTCTCCATCTTCTTCACGATCTTGGAGAAGTTGCTCCCACCAAATCAGAGCATATCCTTCAAACTCTAGAGATGCCATAGCCAACTTCTTCTCTTCTGTATAATTATGCAAGCGAAAGATCTTGTCGACCTTCAACTCCCAAGTGAAATAAGCTTCAGGATCAGATCCTCCATCAAATTTTGGCATGGTAAATTTCAGTTTACCAAGCCTCTCTTCACGATGGCCTCCTCTACGATGTTGGCGATCATGATGGGAATGATTATCATTATTTTCAGATTCGGATTCTTCAGTGTCTTGATTTCTTCGATTCCAGCCCCTCCCTCTTCCATGTGCAGCACTTCGGTTCCTCCGTCCTCTTCTTCCTCCTCTTCCATCACTATCATCACCTTCTTCACCATGGGTGCTTGCTCCATCATTAGGTGGACGACGTCCCCTAATTTCATTTAGTATGGTTTGAAAATCTTGGGCCAACCGATCTTGTCTCTCTTCTAGACTTTGCTGGAATTCATTAAATTGTGCCATGGTGACACATTCATTGATCTCAACGCCGTCACCCATCTTTCTATAAAATTAGTGACAACAAAGGAAGAAGAGTATATGTGGAATAAAAATATATGTGGGATCTCACAATCTCAGTTCTCTTACCAACCGAGGCTCAGTGAAGTTCCTGCGGGTTACAGAGAAACAAAATGTGTGGTGGTACCGAGAGCGATGGTTAAGCGAATACAAGACCAGAGAGTACCGATTACGATGGCTTTTATGTGGAGCTTGGTGGGGATTATAAACAAGGAATGCAATCTGGATTCTAGTTGTTGTAAAGTTAAGTAACAATCCAAACTAGAGGTTCCCTGCTTAGTGCTGATCTCAAAATGCTAAAGATGTAAATGGATCACACACACGTGCAAAGAAAATCTCAGATTGATGCAAACAAGGAGTATGATTGGGATGCAAGTGTTGCAATCAAACCCAACCAAAATTTTGTACCAACAAAAGATAGCGATCTGGTTGCACAACTTGAAACACAAACTTTCAGCAATTGTGCTCTCAAACGAACTGATCTTTAAACTTTTCTTTCACATTTTTTTTTTCAACTTTCCCTTTTTTTTGAACTTTTCTTTCTTTTACCTTTTTTTATAGAACTGAACACAATGACCAGATATATAAGAGGCTCAAAGGACACACGACGGAAAATGATCAGCAACTAAAACAAAGACTCTAATGGACTGAAAATTAACTGAACTCACTAAAATAACAGATTGAAACAAAGGGCTAAACAATATATATGTATATATTTTTTTGGCTTTTGGTGGATAGGACGAAACAAAATATATGTAGCTAAGGGTAAAGAATCCTACCGTGGAAACAAATCAGCTCTGATACCAGATGATGCGTCACGGGGTCCCGATCTTCACGACGTAGGATCGATCTTCAGATAACTAGCTATAGAATAGCCGGATAACTTGCTGCAAGCAGCGATAACTAGTGCAACCTGGCAAATAAAACTCGAAGCCAACCACCGTCTTTAACCGGCAACCTGAATCGACGATTCGCCCAACCACACTCTCAAAGAACCAACCAACACAGCCTACAATCAATCAAGGAGGACCTTGAAGGGAGTAGGAGCACCAATTGGGAGCGGATGAAGCCGCCGCTTCTGTAATCCCGCGAAGGAAATCACAAGAGCAAGGAGGGTAGAGATCTCTCTCTGAATTTGTTAGCACGCAGCTGAACAAGGGGTTCTATATTCAATAATCAAAAGTGCCGATTACAATGGTGCTAGGGGGTATTTATACAAGGAGTAGACCTTGAAGATAGGTGCGAACACGAAACGAAAATACTAGGCGAACTATGTGAAAACGAATCAGCTTCTAGAGAGTTTCTGCGTCGCTGTTGGTCTTCTGAGCGGTCTTCGGTATTTCAGCAATAACTCCTCCTAGGAAGCTTCAATTCACGAACGGTTGGATACCTTGGAAAGGTGACTTGATAATATTTCACACCATGTATAATATGCACCATGTAACTCGGTACAATGATGCAGTTTTAATACGAGAACATTGACTTCATGCAGACTGTTGACCTTCGGACCAGCAAGCACTAAAACTGGTCGGACGCCTTCATGCAAACTTCAAATTGGTCGGGGTTAGATTCAATGGAAACTAGACTTCAAGAGTTTTCCAAAAAGTGCTCATTTGCCTTCATAGCTTTTGTAAATAAAAAGTTATGATTATTTCTTTGAGACGATTCTGCAGGACTGGCTTGGTTCGAGCATGATTCTTCTATGTGTCCATTTCCTTGTGAGTTCTTGTCATCCTTCTTGGTAAACCTGAGCATTAGCAATGTACACGACTTAGGTAGGATATAACTCTCATTAATAGTAAAATGAATTTCACAAAGTAGCGCGTGCACCTCTTGTTGAAGCTTCTTAGCTCGACTGCGTGTAATTGGTCCATCAAAAACATGTATTGGAGTCGCTGTGGTCGAAGTGGTCGGTGTAGAGGTTGGACTGGTCGACGTGGTCACATCAGGAGGCAGGAGAGTTAAACGCAAAGTTGTTAGAACTCCCGGCTCTAGAACTAGTCGTTCCAACCTTAGCTCTAGAGATCGAAGGGGTCTTCGATTCCTTCTTGGTATAGATACCGATTTTTCATGATGTAATCATATTTGTTCGAATAATAAATATCGATTTAAAATTGTCACCCTATTTACCAGCCCCTCTTTGGGCGTAAACAACTTCGAACTATATTCAAAGATGGTTAGGCGCAAAGAAAAACATAGGAGTACAATTTTGGGGGTTCAGAGCCCCTCAGCAATTTAAAGATTGATTAAAATCTTATAAAATGTCTTCGACTATTTGTAGTATGAAGATTGGTAACTTAATACCTTATGTTTTGAAAGAAATCACTTTGGACAACTTTCCGGACACTTTAGTGTCCTAAATGATTTGTCACTTCGGACAACTTTAACAGACATTCGAAGCTAATGGCTCAAACATTGTTTTGTTTTGGCCTCCTTCGTCTCTTTTTGTGAATTCAGTCAAACCAGTGGTTTGGAGTTCGCAGTGGTCTCTTTGGACTCTTTTTACGGATGCCTACAAGCCGGTGGCTTGGGCTCCGCATCATTTGGTCTCCTTGGACTCTTTTTACGGATGCCTACAAGCCGGTGGCTTGGGATCCGCATCATTTGGTCTCCATGGACTCTTTTTACGGATGTCTACCAGCCGTTGGCTTGGACTCCGCATTTTGTGGTCTCGGGCTCTTTTATGGATGCCTACAAGCCGGTGGCTTGGACTCCGGATTATGTCAGCCCACCACCTCGGAAACTTTGAACCAGTGGTCCGAAGTTTGAAAATATGATTCAAATTAATGACACTTCCTTGTCGGTCAACTCCGCTATTCCAGTGCATCCACTCGGAAGTGGGAAGTTTATGAGGGGTAGGCATTATCTGAACCATATGCTTTATTAATTCGGAAAGTGCTTACAAATGATTACAAGGAGCCCCTATGCGAAGTATCGCTTTAGGTGCTCCGCATGCCATGTATGCGCTAACTCTTCACCTTCCAAATTAGCTAACTTAAAAGAACCAGGGCGCCCTGAGTGAACATTAAGTATGGACCTTCCCATTTATTTCCTAATTTCCCTGGTGCTATGATACTTCGCAAAATGAGATGACCCGACCTAAGTTCATTAATCTTGACCTTCGGGTCGAACCAAGTATTCGTCTGCTGCTGATACTTTGACAAATTTGCCACAACTCGAAGTCTTGTCTCCTCTGTTAAATCCAGCGAGGCTTGTCTTTCTCCTTCTATTTCTGGTTCGGTGCTGCGAAGTGATCCTCCTTTGAGCTCTGTTGGTGTCATAGCTTCATCTCCGAATAATAGTCTGAAAGGAGTGAAGCCGGTAGACCTTGCCTGAGTTGTCCGGATGGACCATAAGATCTTTGGGAGCTCTTCGGTTCACAATCCTTTTGCCAATCCTACTATTCTTCGATTCAGCCCTAACAAGATATTACCATTGGTTCTTTCAACAGCTCCATTAGATTGAGGATGTCTTACTGCAGCGAAACATAGTTGAATGCCTAGATCTTCACAGAATTTCCTGAAGGGTTCTGGATCAAACTGTGTTCCATTATCCACTGTGAGCTGCCGAGGCACTCCGAACCGGCATATGATATTCTTCCAGAAAAAGTTTTGTACATTGTTCGAAGTGATAGCTGTTAGGGGCTCTGCTTCGACCCACTTTGAAAAGTATTCGATTGCTACCACTGCGAACTTCAAATTTCATTTTGCTACTGGGAAGGGACGAATAAGGTCAATGCCCCATCTGGCCAAGGGCCATACTGGGGCAATGACTTGAAGAGCTATTGGTGGGCGATGACTTCTTCGTCCCATCCACTGACATCCTTGGCAAGTGCGGACCAAGCTCTCCGCATCGGCTACTATTGTAGGCCAATAAAGCCCCTAGCGAAGTGTTTTTCCTGCCAAAGCTCGAGGGGCCAGATGGCTACCGCAAAGTCCTTAATGATTTTCTCGAAGAATTTCTCGACCTTCGGCTTGAGATATACATCGGAGCAGAGGGGAACATACTCCGGCCTTGTATAAAATACCGTTGATTATTTGATAATTCCGAGTTCTAAGCTTTAACCTCGAAAGTTGTGGCCCTTCGGACATATTTGCTTCTCCTTGCAACACTTCCATGATTGAACTTTGCCAATCTGTACATGGAATGCAAAGGACTTCCACATCAGGAGTTTGTGGCACCGAAGGTGTACTGAGTTCTTCATAAAAAGCTTCTTCGGGTATGTCCATAGCTCCGGCTGCAGCTTTTGCTAAGATGTCAGCTTGCATATTTTCTGCTCTAGGTATACTCCGAATGGAAATACCTTTAAATGCTGCTTTGATCTTTCGGATTTCTTCTAAGTACTTTGCAAGTTGTGGATGCCGGACTTGGAAACTCTTGTCTACGTGCCCTGCTACAATCTGAGAATCTGTTTTAATAACGACTCTTGTAGCTCCTAGAGCACGTGCCTTTCGAAGTCCCAATAAAATTCCCTCATACTTCGTTGTATTATTGGTAGACTTAAAGTTGAGTCTTGCGGAGTACATTGCTTTTTGCCCTGAAGGCGAAATTATCACAACTTCGACGCCTGCTCCAGATGCTTGGAAAGCTCCATCAGAGTAAATAGTCCAAATTTCTTCACTTGGCTTCTCCGGAGCCCATGCTGCAGGGGGAGTCCACTCTGCCACGAAGTCCGCCAATACTTGCGACTTAGTTGCTGTTCTTGCCAGAAAAGATATGCCGAAGGGTGCTAGCTCAACAGCCCACTTCCCAATTCTTCTAGTGGAATCCTTACTTCGGAGCATATCTCCCAAAGGATACGAAGTTGGTACAATGACATTATGCGCCAAAAAATAATTCCTTAGCTTCCTCGAAGCCATTATCAGAGCATAAACGAAGTTCTCAAGCTCGGAATATCTTGTTTTTGCTCTGGACAATGCTTCGGACACAAAATAAACTGGATTTTGTACCAACTTCCCGTTGAAATCAACCTCTTTGTCGAGGACTGCACTGACAGCAGAGCCAGTAGCTGCAAGGTAGAGGAGTAGGGTTTCGTCCGCAACAGGCACCGTGAGTGTAACAAGGTTACTAAGATAATTCTTAATATCTTCGAAGCATTTCTGACACTCCGGTGTCCATGCAAAATCTTCGGACCATTTCAATGCTTTGAAAATAGGCAAACTTCTCTCCGCAGACCTTGCCAGAAATCTGCTAAGTGCTGCAAGACGACCGGTTAGCTTTTGCACTTGCTTTAAATTCTCTGGGGGAGCCATCTTCTACAATGCAGTTATTTGAGTAGGGCTAGCTTCGATCCCTCTGCTTGAAACTAAGTACCCTAACAATTTTCCAGCCTGCGCCCCGAAGATAGATTTTTCGGGGTTGAGACGGATCCCGCGTGCCCGAAGGCTATTGAATGTTTCTGCTAAGTCTAGGCTATGTTGGTGCTTTAAAGCACTCTTTATTACAATATCATCCATATAGGCCTCTACATTACGACCTAATTGATGACCTAGAGCCTTAGCAATTAACCTTGAAAAGTTAGCCCCGGCATTTCTTAAGCAAAAGGCATTCTTACATAACAAAAGACTCCTGAAGGAGTTACGAAGCTTGTCTTGATTTCATCTTCGCGCTTTAACCATATTTGATGATAGCCGGAATACGCGTCGAGGAAGCTTAATAACTCCGAACCGGTAGTGGAGTCGACCAATTGATCAATTCGGGGCATGGGGTCGGGGTCGCGGGGGCATGCTTTATTCAGGGATGTAAAATCAATACACATGCGCCACTTCCCGGAAGATTTCTTCTTAACGAAGACTGGGTTGGCTAACCATTCCGTATGAGCCACTTCCCTGATAATCCCAGCCTTCAGCAACTTTTCAACTTCGTCTTTAGCAAGGACAACTCTCTTCGCGGACATCTTCTGGAGTCCTTGCCGAACAGGCCGAGCCTTCGGGTTCACAAGTAGACTGTGTTCAATAATGTCCCGACTTACTCCGGTAATGTCTTCATCAGACCAAGCAAAGACATCTAAATTTTCCTCAACTACTTTCTCTAAGGAGGCAGCCACTTCTGGAGGCAAGTCTTTACCAAATTGAAATGAATATTCCTTGCCATCTTTGACAATAACCTTCGTTGCAATCTCTCCTTCGGGACTTGGTCTTGGGAAGGATTTTTTCAAAGATTCGCTAGGAGCAGAAAAATTCTCCGGATCGTCTTGCACACTGTTCACCTATCTTGGGTCAAGAGGAGGGTGATGACCATACTCCGCTCTTCGCGCAATGGCCTGATCTCCGAAAACAGTAAGTACTCCTGCTTGTGTGGGCATCTTCATACATAAGTAATTATGATGCGCCACAGCTCCGAATTGATTTAACATGCCTCTTCCGAAGATGACATTGTATGCATACGGAGCATCCACAACATCAAAGATCACCTCCACTGTCCTGGCCAGTAGCCCCTCTCCGAAAGTAACTTCCAGGCCAATTTGGCCGAGGGCATCAAGAGGGGGTCCTGCAAATCCTTGTAAAGGACGGGCTGCTGGGAGAAGATGCTTTCTGGAGATGCAGAGTTGATCAAAAGCTTGGACAAAAATAATATCTGCTGAACTCCCTCTGTCAACTAGCATTCTCCGAACCTCAGTTCCTGCTATGTCGGCAGTAATAAAAGTGGGTCTGCATGTGGAAATTTAACACCAGCTGCATCATCTGCGAAAAAGGATATTGGCACATGGGACCATTCGGGCATAGCAGCTGCAGACGAAGAGGTTCCAATATGGCCCACTTCTCTGACATATTCTCTTCTCTGCCTCTTTGACATACTTCTGAGGGTCCCTCCTCCGAAGATGGGGAGGACTACTCTTTTTCCTCGATCTTGCCCCTCTTCTTGCTTCGGAGGTGGCATAATATTGACCACCGGAGGACGTCTTGCCGAATCGAAGTTCTCTATCCGCGCCATAGCCTGGACAGGCTCCGAACGGACTTCAGCCGGAACTCGGTCAGTAGTGCCTCGACCCGAAGTTCTTTCTAGATACTCTCCTCTCAGAGCAAGTATAGCCTTGCACGTATCAGTTGCGTGACTCCAGTTTTCACCATGAATACAGTAGAAAAAGGTATGGCCTTTGCCAGTCGGTTTCCCTGGCGGCCTCCAGCCACTGGTCTTGCTTCCTGAGGGTTGCGGAGCTCTTTGGGCAAACTTCTACGGGGGTGCAATGTTCAGAACTTCTGAACGAGGATGCTTTTGCCCCCTACGCCTGTCATGCTGAACTTCGAAGCTAGGCCCTTGCGGCTGTGCTGAAGTTTTTACTTCCAATTTGACTTCTTGAAGTATCGACGGGGTTGTAGCAGTTCTCCGAAGCCATCCCTCTTCAGACCTTGCATACTCTTTGAAATAAGACATCAACTGAGAAACAGAAGATATGCTTTTTCGGTGAAGTTTATCAAGGAGGCCTGGATGAATAACTCCCTCTCGAGCTGCGTCAACTACTGAAGACGTAGTTAACCCTCGAATTTGCGACTTCGTATGAGCGAAGCGCTTGAAATATTGTCTTAAGGTCTCTCCAGGGAGCTGCTTCACCTAGAAAAGACTTCCTGTTGACATAGGGGGTACGAAGGTACCCTGAAAGTTACTCACGAACTTCTTCTTCAACTGCCCCCATGAACTGATTGATCCTGGCTTCAGGGACCAGAACCACCGCAATGCAACTCCTTGAAGAGCTAGGGGGAAACATTTTGCCATAGTGTCCCGCACTCCTCCACTGGCTTCAATTGCTAAAGCATAAGAACAGACGAATTCTCCAGGATCGTCATCTCCGACATACTTGCAAAGCTTCGAAGTTTTGAACTTAGGATCGAAGCGTACTTTCTGCAACTCAGGATGCAGTGGAGACTCGGTGTCGAAGGAAGCATTCTCCGGGGCTTCGGGATAAATAAGCTCGTCGTCTTCGGGCACTTCAGGAATTGTTGGGGTGGCTTGAGAACGAATCCTATTCGCGGCTTCTTGCCGCCACCTTGCAACTTCAGCTTGGAGACTGGCCATTTGTGTGGCTATATCACCAAGACCATCTTGATCTCCTCCGGAAGGATCTTCCGGGTCTTGAGAACTGTAGGGATCGGTTCGAAGTGGAACTTGAGGTGGAAGAGGGACTCCGGCTGGCCGAAGTATAGATGGAGTTGGCGGAGGAACTCCGTATGCTCGAGGAAGGGGAATCCCTTCCGGAGTTTGAGGTGGAGGAAACGTCGAAGGTCCTCCGACCTCAACTGTGTCTGAAGATCTTGCTCCAGAGGTCCGAGGGGACCTCCGAACAGGATTACTACCTGCACTCTGCTTAGGAGGCATGGTTTAAGAACTTGGTAGAGAACGAAGTTTTTTAGGACTAGGTTCCCCACGGACGGCGCCAACTGTTGGCGTAAAAGATTACGCTAACAGGTTTCTGAAGATTAGAAACTAACAAACGAAGTGTTTGTGAAATAAACTATTCCAAGCCTCCGAAAGGATAATAGCTTAAAATAGTTCGAAAGTGTGTATTGAATAACTTGTATTCGGTCCCTATTACAGGGTAAAACGGGGGGTATTTATAGTCCCAAACATTAAGGAAAAGACCCTTTTACCCCTCTATTACAAACCGACATAGTGGAAACTATTCGGTACCCTTAATAGGGCTAAAATGGTAAAAGACTAATCTAATGAGAAAGAAGATAAGCCTTCCATCTTAGCTGGCAAAGAAGCTCTCGGAAGAGTCCAAGTTCGAAGATATGCTACGAACTAGAGTCCGTCATCATACTTCAAACTTGATTCAATGTATCTCTGGAGTTATATGCTAAAAATCTTGGACTTAATCTCCAGCTTTTGTCTTGTTACTGCAATAACCCTGAAGATGGAATATTTTCCCCCAACAAGCTTGATCTACTGATGTGCCTATTTTTTGCTCAATCTCTAAAGAAGATAAAGGAGGCGATACTGGCATCACATGACTCCAAGCGAGATCGGGGACATTGCCGTCATGCTTGATGATGCCCATGCGTGTCTTGACGTAGCTCCCAAGCCTGAGGTCTTGTAGTGCTTTCATTTTATCCTCGATCTCTGCCTAGTCTTCTTCGGGGATGTCTTCAAGGGTAGGCGTCATGATGTTGCGGTTGTCGATTTCTGTGCCCCCCATGGGATCCACTGGTGATGTAGACGTAGTGGTCGTTGTAGACGTACCCACGGCCGATGTAGATGTACTCATCATGTTGGCGTAGCCTTCCCCAATGGAGTCGCCGAAAAGTGTGTTGACACAAAAACGTGCCCCCGCACTTGGGTCTGTTTGACAATCCAAAAGTGCATGGATACTTAGGGACAAGTCTAAGCGTGACACAACACTGACGTCGCGTTTCGACTACCCTAGACAGTGGCAAGGGGGTGGAGTCGCTAGGTAATCAGATCACACAAAAATAATCTAATTAGCCGAAATATATAGATAAAATAACACAATCGGCCGAACGGAGCATGATTGGTACAAAGTTTACCGTGCGAAGGGTCACCGAACTGGGGCCTTCGGCGTCTGGTGCGAATGGTGCGCCGAAGGTGGCCTTCAGCATTCAGATCGATTTAGCCAAAGGCAGACTCTGAATAGATCTCTGACGCGAGATCACCTCTGAAAGAAAAGGTTTGGTGTGAAGTCTCTGACACAACAGGAAATCCAACGTAATGTGCTGGCACGACTTTGTCCAGTGCGGAGTGTAGGCGTGATGAAGCTTGGTGCGGAGTACCGGTACTATGATGTATAACGCGGAGCGCTCTGGCGTGGCCCCGATGCGGAGTGGCTCAAATGTGCGGACTTGACCAGATCGACAACAACGTGACGGATCCAACATGGGAGGATGAAGAAGGGTTCCACCGAAGGGTGTTGTGGCAGCCTCTGAAACCAGTTTCCTGGCTCCGGACACCTTCGGCGAAGGGGCTCCTACCGTGAAAACCTGAAACAGAACAGAGATCAAGTGCCAATTCGGTCTGGAGACCGAATTTACTAGGTGTTGCAGTAAAGAAACGAAGGTAGCGATCTGTTACGTAGATTAACGGATGGTTCGCAGGCGAGCCAACAAGGCAATAACAATCTGTTATGTAGATTAACGGGTACTTCACAAGCAAATCAACAAGGGTTACCGCTGTTTCAACGTAGCCGGCGGAGGGCTTCCAAGCAAACCCACGAAGGTAGTATAGGAAAGTAAAGTAAAGGTATGGTTCAAACTAGGGTTTTAAGTTGTCTTGTGTTGTGTGGGGTCTGATGAACCGGCCTCACCCCTGTATTTATAGGGGCTAGTCTTCTTATCTCTAAAACTAATTTGATAAGATTTGGCCTAATCAAGTTTAGGGATAAAAACAACCAGAATTAGTATCAAACTGTATCTCCGAGGTTGGCCTAAAGGGGGGTTCCATGAATCAGCCTTGCCTCTATTTATAGAGGTTGGTCATGAGTTCCCGGGCTCTATATGGCTTAGACACGGGTTCCAAGTCATCAGCAATTAATTAGAGATAAAATAGATTCAGAATCAGCTAATCTGAATAGGATACATGGTTGGCCGGCCTGACCGAAGTTGTGCCGGTCAGACCGACGGTACATGGCCGGTCGGACCATCCTGTGCCAGGACTTAGCATAATTTCGGCTAAATTACCAAAATTTGATATTTTGACAAGTTTAACCATCAATGCCATTTTTTGCTATCAACACATGCGCCCCTACTTTTTGGCAAACTTTAGTGAGCGAAAAGCATAACGAGCTAAGGGCAATATGCTTTATATTGGCCTTTCGACACCTCAAGTGTTTTGCCACACACTTGGGAAGTACTTTTTCAAATACATACCATTCAAAGCTCTACGAAATCGCTCTCCTTGAAGAGACTCAAGCAAATATGCATTACTTGGAGCAATTTTCAACAACTCTAAAAGGACCTTCCCAACTAGGCGACTACTTACCAAACTTTGTGCTCTTAGTGCCTAAAGGCAAAATAGTCTTCCAAACCAAGTCACCAACTTGAAACGATTTTGCTCTCACCTTCTTGTTATAAGCTCTAGCTACTCTTCTTTTATCTCTTTCTATTGCCTCTAGAGCTCTTAACCACTTATCGATCACTTCTTCCAAATTATCTTTCAAAAGAGTTTCATACTCATCGACCAATAAGCCATCTTGCTTAAGCAACCTTAATGAGCCAAGATTCACCTCTACAGGTAAAACGGCTTGTTGTCCATACACCAACTCAAATGGACTTACCTTAGTGGCACCATGCTTTGAAACTCTACATGTCCATAACGCTTTGGAAAGCACTTCATGCCACCTTTTAGGAAACTCTTCAATCTTCTTCTTAATAATCTTAATCACAGTCTTATTACTAGACTCAGCCTGACCATTGGCCTGAGCATAGTATGGTGAAGAGTTTACCAATTTTATACCATAAAATCCGGAAAAATCACATACTTCTTTAGAAACAAATGAAGCACCCTGATCTGTAGTAAGAGTTTGAGGGATACCAAATCTATGTATAATGTGCTTCAAGATGAAATCGATTACCTCGTTTTGCGTAATGTTCTTGAGAGGCATGGCCTCGGTCCACTGGGAGAAGTAATCTGTAGCCATCAACACGAACCGATGCCCTGTTGAATAGGAAGGATAAATTTGGCAAATGAAGTCCAAAGCCCACCCTCAGAATGGCCATGGTTTGATACTAGGGTTAAGTAAAGATGCTGGAGCAAGTTGAATATTACCAAACCTTTGACAAGCTTCACATCCTCTATAATACCTAAAACAATCCTCAGTCATAGTTGGCTAATAAAACCCCGCTCTTTTGAGCATCCAACTCATTTTCTAGGCCGACTGATGAGTATCGCAAAGACCTGTACATCACGCATAGCAAGTCTAGACTAATCGGCATTCAAACATCTCAAAGTACTCCATCAATAGTTCGGCGATAAAACTCATCGTCGAGTAATACAAATTTAAATGTCTGCCACCGAACTTTCCGATCAACTCACTTGCTAGGATCTCTTGAATATTGAATAATTGGAATCTTCCAATCATCCTCATGATTTTTTGACATACTTGCCAAATATTCATTCGAATTGGCATTCAAATTACAAACCTTGGCTTCCCCCCTGTGCCCTAAACTTCCTTGATGTAGGTTGGTTAGACCGACCATAGGAGGCCAGTCAGACCGACTGTTTTCACTCAGCTGGCACGGGGCGGTCAGATCGGCCTGGCATGGTCGGTCAGACCGACCAGACACCTGCGATCGGATAGTCCATGTCAGGCCAGTCAGACCGATGTGCTCCGACTCGCATGGTAAAATAAGGTCAAGCATCGGTTTTTCTTGAGCGAAAAATTTACTTGTTCTAATTTGGTAACTGGATGCTTGCTACGCCAATTCATTTTCTACTGAATTGACTTCCGTAGACACATGAGAAATCCCAAAATCTTAAAAAGTAGCAATTACGTCTAGACATTTATCCAAGTAACCATTTAGCAAACCATTAAAACATTGAGCATCCTTAGCTACTTGTTGGACTACTAATAGTGAACCACCATATGCATGAACATATTTAATACCCATCAGGCTTAGCAATTCAAGTCCTAACAACAAAGCTTCATACTCATCTTGATTATTAGTACAAGAAAATTCTAATCGGGCCGAGGTCTCGAAACTCATACCACTAGGTGATATGAGCACAACTGCAACACCTTGGCCATTCTTGCAAGATGAACCATCAAAGTAAAGTTTCCATGGTATTACCTCAATCAAAGCAGTGTCACTACTCCAATTGACATCTACATGGTGATCAACTATAAAATTCATGATGACTTGGCCTTTCATAGCTTTCAGGGGTTCATAAGCCAAATCGTACTCAATTAAAGCATAAGCCCACTTTTCGATTCTCCCACTTAGAATCGGATTTTGCAACATGTACTTTATAACATCAGTTTGATATGTAACAATACATGTGCTAGATAGAAGATAGTGGAGGAGTTTGGTACATGCATAGTAAAGTGATAAACACAAACGCTCTAAAAGCACGTACCTCGTCTCGGTATCTAGTATTCGGCGACTCAATAATGTGATGATGTACTCTTTTCCCTCCACTTCCTGAGTTAGCACGACTCCTATCACGGTATCTTCTGCAGCAACGTATAGCCGAAACAGAATCATGTCTTTTGGTGTCTAACCACAAGCGGTGATGACAAGCACTCTTTAATCTTCTCAATAGCGCGTTGCTAACTATCCCCGAAGTGAATTCGGCTTCGTTCTTTAGGCGAAGAATGGCGACAAAAGCACAATCTTGCCAGACAAGTGAGATATAAGCAGCGCAAATAATTAATCTTGCCTAGCAACTTTTGCACATCTCTCTTGCATGTCGGCGCTTCAAAGTTCTTAATCTTCTCAAGCCTCATAGGATCAATCTTGATACCTATTTCATCAATCATGAATCCTAAGAACTTGCCAGCCGACACGCCAAAGGCACACTTGAGCGGGTTCATTTTTAACCATACTGACGCATCCTACCAAAAGCAACTCTCAAATCTGCTAAATGGTTTCCCATATCATCCGATTTGACTACAACATCATCTATGTAGACCTCTAGCATAACTCCTAGAAAGTCATGAAAGATCAAGTTCATAGCACGTTGATATGTAGCACCAGCATTCTTTAAAACAAAGTCATAACAACCCACTCAAACAAGCTGACAAAACCAGGGCATCGAAAGGCTGTCTTATAGATGTCCTCTTTGACCATAAAAATTTTATTATAACCAGTGTTGACATCAAGAAAACTTAGTACCTTGTGTCCTGAAGCATCGTTGATCAGCATATCGGCTATTAGCATGGGGTACTCGTCCCTGAAATCAATACACACACGAATCTTGCCACTTCCTTCCTTTTCTACAGGTACAATGTTAGCAACCCATTCAACATACCGGCATGGCCTAATAAACTAAGCCTTGAGTAATCATTCTATCTCCTCTTTAACCCGCTCATACACGGCCAAATTAAAGCAATGAGAGGGCTGATTAAAAGGCCTAAACCCGGGTTAAATAGGTAGCCGATGCTCCATGAGCTCACGGCTTAGTCCAGGCATCTCACTATACTCCCATGCAAAACAATCGACATACGACCGAAGCAACATTATTACTTCAGCCTTTTTATTAGCCTGCAAATTTTTGTTTACAAAAGTCAGCCTTGGAACAGTACCATCGCATATCTACCTCTTCTAGAGGGTCAGTCGACATGAAACCTTGACCTAACTTTTATACTTCTCTAAAATCTTCAATGGCTTCGGCAATACCGTCTTTAGAAGGCCGATACTGACAATCAATATTAATCTTACTAGACATGACTACTAGTTTAGAAATAGTCGTGCTACACCAACCAGCTTTACAGACACGGGAACAAAATGTCCCTCGGACACGCTAACAAAATCATAATCCGAGAGATCTCTACCCGACATATACTCTACCTTATCATGGATGGCATCAATAGACACATCTGCCAAAGCAACCTGGGCCAAAGTATCATCTGGTACAACCTCCACATCATCGCCATCCCACTGAATCAGGCACTAGTGCAAAGTAGATGGAATACAACAATTTACGTGAATCCAATCACGCCCAAGTAGCACACTGTAGTTACCTTGTACATCAACGATGAATAACGCCGTTGGCAACGTCTTGTTTCCCACCGTCAGCTCTAGAGAAAGTACACCCTTGGCCTCAGAGCTCTCACCGTTGAAGCCATTGAGCATCAGGTTGGTCCCCATCAAGTCATCTTCATTCTTGCTGAGCTTCTTCAACAGAGAGTACGACATTAAGTTGACGGTGGTGCCTCCATCAAACAGCATCCTCAAGATCGGCTTCCCGTTGATGTGCCCCTTGACATAAAGAGGCTTCAAGTGGCGAGCTATATCCTCAGGCTTCTCGAAGATAGTGTCTTGTGGGCCGAGGCTCAACTGAGCGACCTCGGCCTCGTCCTGTGGAAGAACAATCTCAGCGGGTAATATGACAACGTTTATATCCATCGCCTGAGGAGGGGGGCCTACGGACACAGGCGTGTAGTCCTCGTCCATCAGATCATCCTCATCGTCGCTTGGAGTGGGAGTTGGGGTGTTTACGGCAACCGGCTTCGGCTTCCATACTTGTTTCACTGCTGGTCGGGGACGGATCTCCTCGAACACAACATCTCGCTCGTCCTCG
Organism: Zizania palustris; assembly: GCA_019279435.1. NCBI lineage: Eukaryota > Viridiplantae > Streptophyta > Magnoliopsida > Poales > Poaceae > Zizania > Zizania palustris. The sequence continues at coordinate 30,362,060 of JAAALK010000286.1, forward strand.
GCCTTCTTCTCATGCATCTCCTGTGCTTGAAGACGTTGTAGCCGCCTCTTCTAGGACTTGGTCATACCTAGTGGTGCCCATGAAGGCTTCGGCTTAGTTCCGGGCTCCACAACATTGTTCCTGGAATTTTTGGCCTAACGAGAATTGCTCGGGTCGGCCTTGACAAATTTGCGTTTAGTGGAGTTCTGCTCCTATACTATGTCGGTCAGACCGGACTTACTGGGCTAGTCTGACCGGGCTCTATTGGTCGGACTGGCCATGGTGGCTCGGTCTGACCGACTTGTGTCGGGTTCCTACAAAATGTCGGACGGACCAGCCATAGTAGGCTGGTCAGACCGAAGTGGTGATGTCGGTCTGACCGGTCCTAGGGCTACAATTAGACCGACGAAGCTCGTCTCCTACGGTTTGCCATCGTCTTGCTCCGTGGAGTCGCCTTTAGGGAGTAGGACGTCCTAGGATCCAACTTTGATGACGATAGCCTCAGACGTTGTCTCCGGGCGCCCTCGTGGCGCGAATGATAACCTGCTGAAGACATCACCTCTTGGAGCACTCATCAGACCCTACATGTTATAAAATATAGACGACACGAATGGAGCAATATAATATGGGGGCAGGGTATCTGGGAGGAGGAAAGTAGCAAGGGGGCAATTGTGCCATCAGTAGATGATACGACAGCGGAGCGAAAGGTGGCTCTAATGGCATCGACCACCGTGGGTGGAACCCACTCTTCCGTGGGGGGCTCGGCCTCGCTGGAGGTCCTGGCCTAGTGCTCGCCTTCTTGGCCCTCTTCTGGTTCTTCTGGAGCAGCATGTCGTATGACACCTTCGGCTTCTTACGATTCGTAGCTGAAGACGATGTGTTCATGTTCACATTCCACACTCCTACCTCAGGGTTCTTGGGCACGAGAGTGTGTGAGCGTGGTTCTCCGATCACGACCTCCTTCCTCTTAATGTACCCAACCTGCTCAGGCCAAATCAGCACCTTCTTCCTATCGAGGTCAACAATATTCATGGGAAAGGGGTCCTGGTTGAGCTTCATCTTGGGATTTGCATCCAATTTCAACCGTCCTTCTTCTATGGTCGACTGAACCTACCAACGAAAAACATTGCAATTGTTAGTAGAATAAGAATGAGAATCATGCCACTTACAATAAGCCTGCTTCTTCAAGTCGTTGGCCGTCAGAATGATGTGACCTTTTGGTAACCTGATGAGTTTGTTCTTCAACAAAAAATGAAATATTTTATCACACTTGGTCACATCAAAAGAATACTTCACCTGATTGGGCAACTCTTGGTGGGAGACGACCGTAATTCAATACAAGTGATGGGCTTGGCCTTACTAGACCAAGTCGACTCTACGGTGTACATATTGGTCCAGTCATCCTCGCTCTCCAATGATTCCACATCGGAGTTCTCCATGACGTGCACCTCAGCCTTTGGCTTGTTAAATGTCTCGGTGATTTTTCTACTTTTGGCTCGACTTTCCTGAACTAGAGCTTTCTACCACACCTGACTAACATCAAAGAAATCCTGGCCATCTAGTTTCTCATTAAGATCATAGTGGAGACCATTGAAACCTAGGTCGGCCAAGTCTCTATCAGAAATTTGCAAAGTAAAACATCGGTTTCTTGTTTCACTAAAATGTTTAATGTACTCAGAGACGCTCTCGTTAGCCTTCTGTCTAACCGATGTCAAGTGTGAAAGTCTAAGCTCGGTCTCCCCTGTGTAAAAATAGTCATGGAACTTCTGCTCCAACTGGGCCCAAGTCTAAACGGAATTCGGTAGTAACACCAAAAACCAAGTGAAAGCGGTGCCTGGGAGCGATAGAGAAAATAATCTAAGCTTCAATGGGTAGTAACACCGACCCACTAGCTTCGCTGCACTCCACTAGGAATTGGCCTATGTGCTCTAGGGTGGTCATACTACCTTTGCCGTCAAATGTTGTAAACTTGGGCACCCTAAAGCCACGCAGGTACGGGATGGTGTCGAAGTAATCAGGGTACGACTTTTCATAAACCCTAACCCGTCCATTAGGTGTCCAACCCGCAACCTCTCTAAATAGTGCACGAATATGGTCATCAAGGTCATCTATGCCTCCTGCCTACGCGCGTCTCTCATGTGGCAGCGTGACACACGGTGGTATATCGTAGTATCGGCCATGCGGCTCCTCCTCTCACGGTGTCTCACGATACGGCACGTTATCAGGTCTATGTGGGTGTGCGGGAGCAGGAGATGCAGGCAACACGGGGAAAGGTAGCCTAGGCGCTAGCGCTGGCGGCGCATAATATGTGGTAGGAGCGGTCTGACCGGCCATTGGGCATAATGGTCGGTCTGAACGGCCTGATGGCCGGTATGATCGACTGTTGTCATTTGCTGGTTCAGACACATGCTGGTCTGACCGGCCCAAGGGCTGATCTGACCAATAGGGTCATGCAGGACCTCGACCATGGTTGGCGTAGCAGAAGACGTGACAACTTTTCCAGTACTCCCATCAGTTCTATTGTGTACGCGATGAACAAGGGGGGCACTAGATATTGGAGGGGGGAAGCGGCCTCGAAAAAGCCGAATCTCATAAACATCGCCTCCATTCGAATCTCCAATTTTGAGTCAACTATACACTCTACACGGTTTGCAATGGTAGCACTAAAGGCCTGGTCAACTGTGTTGTCTATCTTTTTCTCGAGGTCCTAGGAGGACATTTGAGGAGATGATGGTGTTACCTTAGCCCCGGAGAGATCGAGGATGTCGCTGTCACGATTGATGAAGACCCCGTCGGTCTTGGTGAAGCGGCCAAGAAAAAGAGTGTGAAGTTCCCATGTCCAGGACTCGAGGTCTGCTCTATCCTCCTCAGAGAGGTCATCGAGGGTGGGAACGATGATGTTGTTGTCATCAATCTCTAAGCTCCCCACCTAATTCATCGGCGTCGAGGGTCTCGTCGATGTAGAGGTAATAGGTGTACCCATCACCAATGTAGAAGTGCTTGACATATCTATCCTAAGCAGAGTCGCCAAAAAGTGTGTTGACACTAAAATGCGCCAAAGACATGGACGCCGATCCGGCGATCAAAAGTGTGTGGATACTTAGGAGTAAACCCCTAAGCGTAACACAACACTGATGCCATGTTCCAACGATCCTTAAACAGTGGTAAGGAAATAACAGAGTCCCTAGGAAACCAAATAATATTACAGAATAATATTTGATTAACCGATGTATGAGAAAGTAATTAAAATAATTTAACGGAAGCAAAAATAATTAAATCTAATCGGCTAGCCTAAACCGATTAAACCTGTTTATAGCAAAAAATTGCATCAATGGCTGAGATTGTCAAAATATCAATTTTGGTAATTTGGGCTGAAACTACACATGTCCCGGGTCAGGCCAAAGCCCTATAAGGGTCGAAGGACCATTGGGCTATGGGCTCCGGAAGCTTCCAGCCAGCCCATGGCCTTTAGCTAGGAAGCCTTCAGAGGCCCACGCCGCCGAAGCTTCGGCCCGAGGAGCAGGATTCGACGGGCCAGACTGAAGGCCCACTTTGGCAGAGACAGAGTTGGACACAATTCTGGCTAAGTTTTTATCAGCCGAATTATAGCAGATTAGATCAGAGGATTAGCCCCTATAAATATAGAGGTGAAGCCAGCTTAGAGGCCCCCCTACACAAATCAACTACAAAGCCCTAGCTTTGATCGCATTTACTTTATCTTTACTTTTCTGTACTCTTCATGCGTTTTCCTGGAAGCCCTCCAATGGCCACTTCGAAATAGTGGTAATCCTTATTACTTCTCTTGTGAAGTATCCGTTAATCTATGTAATAGATTGCTATCACCTTGTTACTTCGCCTATGAAGTATCCACTAATCTACGTAATAGATTGTTATCCCCTTGTTACTTCGCCTATGATGTATCCGCTAATCTGCGTAACAGATTGCTACCTTCACCACTAGTGCAACACTTAGCAAAATTCGGTCCTCAGGCCGAATTAGTACTTCGTATCTTCTCTATTGCAGGTTCCCACGTTCGGAGCTACTCCGTCGGAGGCGTCCGGAGCCGAGAGAACGGTTTCGGAGGTTGCCATAACACCCTTTGGCGAGACTTTTGCTTCGATAGCGCGCTCCGCCAGCAGACTTCATTACGACAGGCTTCGCTACGCTCGCACCCTGCTCTGGACGAGGTCACGTTCGCACGTTGCGTTTGAGCCATTATCCTGTATCTTACAGTATCAGAGACTTCGGACTGAACCCCGCTGTTCAGAGGTGATTATCACGTCCAGATCCATTCGGAGTTCATCTTTGGCTAGATCAGTCCGAACGCTGAAGGTACCGTTCGGTGGGACACTACGCACTAGACACCGAAGGTACACTTCGGCGACCCCCTTCGCAACATACTCTGAAGCAGACAGGCTCCGACCTGTTTGCTGATTTATTCTGTTTAATAAATTTCTTTCGACTAATTGGATTATTTTGTGTGATCTGATTGCCTGGCGACTCCACCCCCTTACCATGGCTAAGGGTAGTCGGAACGCGATGTCGATGCTGTGTTACACTTAGGCTTATCCCTAAGTATCCGCACACTTTTGGATCATCGAACTGACCCAAGTGTGGGGGCACGTTTTCGTGTCAACACACTTTTTGGCGACTCCACTAGGGATAGCTACGCCAACATGACGGGTACGTCTACATCGGCCACCGGTACATCTACAATGACTACTACGCCTACACCACAGATGGACACCATAGGAGGCGCGGATATCGAAAACCGCAACATCTTAACACCTACTCTTGAAGATATCCCCGCAGAAGACCGAGCTGAGATCTAGGCAAAGTTGAAGGCACTCCAAGACATGATGCTTGGGGGCTACGTTAAGACACGTGCAGGCTTCATCAAGCGTGACATCATCGCCCCCGACCTTGCTCGGGTCCAGGTAACATCCGTATCACCTTGTTTGTCTTCTTTAGAGATTGAGCAAAAAATTGCCACATCAGTAGATCAGGTCGTTAGAGCTTCACTAACCAACCATTTAGATTCGGTAGTTAGCTCCCATGTAGAGGCAACTCTTAGAAGGTTAGGCTTTAATGAGGCTATACCTCCAGCCCCTATTGCTAGTTCACGTTCGGTAAATCATGTGTACATCAGAACTGACGGTAACACTGGCACGACCGTTACGTCTCCGGCCCCAACACTTATGGCCAAGACTAATCATTATGCTTACGGCCAAACTAGCACTGCGTACCATGCGCCACCACCTGCGTCGGTACCCACGCTGCCCACGCCACATGCGCAGGCGCCCAGTCACGAGCATGTCATACAAGTAGCGTGTAGGGAAGAGTGTAGGACCGAAAGTAGCGACCAAAGGGGGGGTGAATGGGCGCCTAAAAATTCTTTCGAATCAATGGCCTCCTCCCAACACCCAACGCACCTCAAAAGACTAAGCAGCAGAAAATGAACAGATAGCCTAAGTCTAAAGGTATCTAGCCTAGGAGCAACAGTTGATTAAGTCGAGAAACACAAAAATAGTGCTACTAGACAGATAGACAGAATACTCAAGACATGGCTAGACAAATCTCAATAGAGCAATCTAGGTGCACTATGAGTGAGAAGAGAAGTTACCTGTTCAAATCTGTCTCCTGTTCGAAACTCGGCGAAGCCTGCTTCGCAGGTCGAAGCCTGCTTCGCTGACCGAAGCCTGCTTCGCAGGTCGAGGTCTACTTCGTTGGTCGAAGTCTGGTTCGGAGGTGGAAGTCGAAGTCTGTCGAAGGTGTAAGGAGAAGAAAACTGATGGTCCAGACCCCGAATCGCTGCTGCTGCCGCTGCTGCTCGAAGCTTCCGTGGGCTTCGCCTTGGCGGGCTTCGATCCGGCTTCGCCTGCTGGCTTCGCCATGGTGGGCCTCGCATCGGCTTCATCCTCTGCAGAAAAGCCAAGTCAAGATCCGCATATTGAAGAAAGCATGATTAAAGAGTTTACCTTCGTCAGAGATTTCTTCGAAGGAAGGAGGGGCTAGGTGTGCCCTCCAATCCCTTCGCTGCGAAGCTGGCGCATTGACCTTCGCGCCCAAAGTTGTTGTCGCCAGAGCATACGCGCCCTTCTTGGCGGCGGGAGTAAGCGCGTCGGCCTCCGCCGCCGAAGTCTTCGCCGCCAGGGGCTTCGCTGCCTTCTTGGGGGTCGGAGTAGTCGTGGGCTTCGCCGCAACCTCTCCCGGGTTAGGGACTTTGGCCGCGGGGACCTCCGGCCGAGGCCCCGAAGCATCCGATTCATCGTCTTCCCCCCTCTTCCTGTTGGCTCCGGCCGATGAGGTAGTAAGGTGGGAGAAGTCCGGCAGAGCAGCGATCCCCTCGAGGTCGAGCGCGGTCCATACTCTGTTCCAACGCTCCTAGGACCGCACCAGTGCGAGGCGCTGTGCCTGCTCCTCGGGGGTCGGAGTCCCAACGACTCGATCTGCCGCCGCGATGGCCTCCTCCGGAGCCCTCATTTCGAGGTGGGCTTCATGAAAGGTTTAAGTCAGAAGTGAAAATCTACGAAGTATAAAAGGCGAAGAGATTGCGAAGCCTTACAGAAGCGTTCGAAGGCCAACTCGCTAAGTTCCCCTTGACCCGAAGCCTGGAAGAGCCCCTCCGGCCAGGAGCGCGCGAGGGGGCTAAGCCGGAGGGTGATGAACTCCTCCGTGAGGTTGTAGGACCGAAAGTAGCGACCAGAGGGGGGGGGGTGAATGGGCGCCTAAAAAATTCTTTCGAATCGATGGCCTGCTCCCAACACCCAACGCACCTCAACAAACAAAAACCTCTAAAGCAAACAGATCGCAGGTACTTAAAATAATCTAGCCTAAAAAAACAACTGGTGTCCTAATCAAAAAGACACCACCACAGTGCTTAAAGGCAGATTTAACAGACTAATTAACTCTCTGGCATTTAATTAGATCAACACACATGAAGATGATAAACCATGATGTTCAAACAGACATAGAATAGTGAATAGATAGAAAAACACCAGATTCAATATCATCTATTTAATCAAAACAGCAGATGATGTGCCTTGATATATTGAGACATATCCATGAAAGCATTTCTTTGCAGTATTCCATCACAAACAATTAGACACTGTGAAATATATCAAAACAGTATTGAAACACATGACAGAACAACGGTAGTCTAAAGTAGATGACTTAGAATAATATTCAACAGCAGCATAGTTCACCAAAAGTTGCAGCAATTTACAGGAAGATCAAAAACCGTAGAAGCATACTACAGTAACTCATGTGAGTAATAATTTGCAGGCAGCCTGTCACGTAACATGCAGGACTATTCAAGGATTTCCCATAGTACTAATCAAGTAGCAGTATAGTGCGGCTGCTTCTAGTAGAACCAGTTTTCTAGGCAAAATTAGCACAGCATGTGCATGAGTATTGTTCTCAGTAGCGTCAGATTTAGCACATCACAAGAGATCAAGGCTGTCCCAAAGAATAAATGGAGTAATACCTGGTGCTGAACACTGGCGTCAGTTGCCGTGTAGAAACATGTGAAGACCTGATTGCTTCTCTTGCTCCTTGTGCGCCTCGGCCATCACGCGTGGCAGGATAGCTGCAGTAGGGCTAGAGCTGTAGCCTGCTGCAAGCCGCTCCTCTGCAGCCTTGGCTACTGTGGCTGCGAACAAGGGCCTAGCTGCAATGCTAGCCTGCGGGCTAGACTGCTGCTGCTGTGCAGGCAGCCTACGCAAGGACACGCACGTGTAGAGGCTCGGTAGCGAGACTAGAAAAGAGAAGCCCGGTGGAGAAACAAAACACGACAGGGAGAAGAGAAACCAAAATCGTGGCGGTGGCGGAAAATTTCAAGGTTGAAGAAACACCGGCGGCGGAAAACGAAGAACACACGAAACAAATTGACCCCAAAAATAATTGGAATTAGTAAAGTGAATTCTGTAAAAAGGGTAACCCTAACCCTAGGATATTGGGGCCTATTTATAGGCAGCCCATTAAATGGAAAAATGCAGAAATACCCCTAGGGTTTTTTTACAGACGCTAAATAAAAATGGAAAAGACCAAAATGCCCTTAGGATTTTTTACATACTAGACTGACAGACTGTGGGCCTAAAGGCAAAATAGTAAAAACCTAAATAAAGGTAACTTGTCCTGATGCGGAGCTTTCGTAGCAGCTACGGCTTCGCCTCAGAACGGTCAGATCCGAGAACAGCGGTCGTCAGTTTTGCGCCGAAACTGACAAAGCGTCCACCGTCTTCGTACCGGGTACCCGGATTGGGCCGGCCCGATTCCGCAGCTCCCTCAGCCCGGCAATCGCTCGCCGCCCGTGTACCTGAGTCAATCCCGGTCGACAGTTCAGTGGATCCTCTGCTGCTCCTAGCCCATGTATCCAGATTGGGCCAGCCCGACTTCGCGGCCCCTCTGCCCGATAGTCGCTCGCTGCCCGTGTACCTGAGTCACACGCGGCCCAGACGCAGCAGGTCTTCTCTCTCTTTTCAGTCCTCTTTGACTATCGTTGACAATGACTCATCACATCTGGAGCCATGAGGCCCACGCTATTCAGCATGGCTCCTCAATCTCCCCCTTGATGAGTGCATTGTCAACACTTCACTTCATCTGCTCTTCAGTACCTGCGAACAACTATGGAAACACGAAAACAAAACACAAGAAAACAGAGAAGAAGAAAATAAAGTAAAAGTTTAACCCTAATGACCAAAAGCCGAACAAAGCAAGAAACGGTCATTATGGTTAACCAAAGGTAAAAGCTCAAAACGAGTGCAGTCTCAGAAACATCAACAAGGATATCAAAAGAGTAAAGACAAACGGGACAAAGACTCCCCCTGAAACAAATCCCAGAGAAAGCCAAAACTCGCCCTTAAACTCTCCCCCTGAAACAAATCCCAGAGAAAGCAAAAACTCCCCCTTAAACTCTTATACCAAAATTTCTCCCCCTTGTTGACAAGTGAACTCATCAAGCACTCTAAAACAACACTGACTCCCCCTGAAATGCAACTCCCCCTCAAAATATGCAATGAATGCAACGAAGGTGCAGGTGGAGTGAAGAAAGCATGCTTCTCAGATATGATTGACTGCAATTACAACATCTAACAAGTATAGCAAAAGACATACTGTCGAAGTCACATGGCATGATCAATACAACAGATGATATCCAAAGAAAGTCATTTAGCACGCATTTTTCAGTTTTTGCAAACAAAGGCATCACCACATTTTCCAGTTAACAAGCAAGGTAAAACATGAGATGCAGAAGCTAACTGATATTTACCAAGATAAGCATTGTTCAAAAACAAAGTGCTTCAGCAGACTTGTTGTCTTTTTAAATTTTCAGGCTCTTTCATTTTCCTTTTTCATTTTTGCCAAGGGTTATTTGCATGTCAAACCTTATGCTAACCGACCAAGTTAAGCCTAGGCCAGAACTGGACCATCAGAAGCTTAAGACATTGGTCTTGGCATACACTACACTGTCCTAGTTCATACCAAAGTGCTATGGTAAGAAGTCCAGAACAATGCAATGTGACAACACAAATCCACTTGGATCTTTTCAACTCAAGCATAAAAAGGCATGGAATTTTCATCCATTTTTGAATTTTTTATCATTTTTATAGTACATTTTCCATGTTAAAGCATAAAGATGTCCAAGTTGCATATCTGCATCTATGTGATGAACTAGCTACAAGGTGTGTAACAGATAGCAAAAGCACTCAGCCTACACATGCTAGTTACCAGAAGCAATGGTGATCATTTTTCAAGTCTAAAGTGTAAAAGCCATGCATATGACAGATATTAGACATATCAAGCGAACTGAAACAAGGCATGATCATTGACAAGTAATCAAAAGCATGTACCAGCTAGAATAAGTAAATCAGTTCAATCATATAACAGAAGCAAGCTCAAAAGTGTGATATGTGAATATGTATGATATGAACACACACAAAAAGACTCAAGAAAAGAGTAAAGAAGAAAGAAAACTGACTCAAAATATCCTAAAAAGGATACACAACACCCAAATCCCCTCGTAAACGCTCAAAAGTAGAATGATCTAGGGGTTTGGTGAAAATGTCAGCCAACTGATGATGGGTATCAACATGAACAAGGTCAATGACACCTTTCTCATATTGATCCCGCAAAAAGTGAAAACGCACATCAATGTGTTTGGTTTTTGAATGGAGACATGGGTTTTTCCCTACACTAATTGCACTAGTGCTGTCGAAAAACAAGGGAACTCTGGTAGGAAAGAACAACCCAAAATCTCGCAAAGTGGAAATCATCCAAACCAACTGTGAGCAGCAGCTACATACTCAGCCTCTGTGGTCCAAAGAGCAACTCCAGATTGCTTTCGAGAAGACCAAGAGACAAGAGAAGAACCAAGAAACTGGCAAGTACCGGAAGTCGATTTGCGATCCAACCGGCACCAACCAAAGTCAGCGTCCGAAAAGCCAGATAAATCTAGAGAAGATGATGCTGAATAGTAAAGACCAAGATCTGGCGCATAAGTGATATACCTGAAGATGCACTTGACAGCCTGCCGATGAGACGCGCGTGGTGACGATTGGAAGCGCGCGCACAGTCCCACGGCGAACTGTATGTCTGGCCTCGTCGCCGTCAAGTACAGCAGCGAACCGATCATCACTCGAAACTCTCTCTCGTTGACCTTGACGCCGCTCTCGTCCTTGTCCAGGCCTCCAGATGTACCCATTGGGGTCATCTGAGGCTTCAACTCTCCACCAAAATCGAATTTCTTCAGCATGTCCCGAGTGTACTTACCCTGGTGGATGAAGGTGTCGTCCTTGGTCTGCTTGATCTGGAGCCCTAGAAAGTACTTGAGCTCACCCATGAGGCTCATCTCGAATTCGCTGTGCATCTGCTCAGAAAACTTGGACACAAGATCATTAGTAGTACCGCCAAAGATAATATCGTCCACGTATATCTGAGCGACTAAAAATCTGAAGCATCTCTGAGCAAGAAGAGAGTCTTATCCACAGAACCCATCACAAAGCCCTTCCCCAACAAAAACTGCTTTAACCGGTCATACCAAGCCCTGGGGGCTTGCTTTAACCCGTATAAAGCTTTTTGCAATTTAAAAACATGTCGAGGGAACTTAGGGTTCTCAAAACCGGGGGGCTGCCTAACATAAACCTCCTCCTCTATGTACCCGTTCAGAAAAGCACTTTTGATGTCCATTTGAAAAAGCTTAAAACCCTTCGAAGCGGCAAAAGCTAAAAGAATGCGAATGTACTCAAGACGGGCAACAGGAGCGAAGGTTTCTTCAAAATCAATACCTTCCTTCTGGCAAAAACCCTGGGCAACTAGTCGAGCTTTGTTGCGCACCACAACCCCATCTTCACCTTGCTTGTTCTTGAACACCCACTTGGTGCCTATGGGGTTGCATCCGGGTGGCAGCTCAACTAGTGTCCAAACCCGATTGCGGACAAAATTCTCAAGCTCTTCTTGCATGGCATTAATCCAATTAGAATCAGAAAGAGCATGAGAAACGTCTCTAGGCTCAAAAGATGCAACAAAAGCAGATTCAGCAAACACAGCAAGAGAGTCAACAGACGAACGCAAAGTTCTTGTAGACACATCACCGATGATGAGCTCTGAGGGGTGATCACGCTGAACTGCTCGGGATCCCTGGTGATCTGAAGTCACCTCACCGGAGTCAGCAGCTGGCACCTCTGGACTCGACTGAGGGGGCTCGATCGAAGTGGAAGAAGTGATCAGAGGTCCGCCCTCATCCTCAGTCGATGTCTCGGAAGGTGTGGGCTCTGCAGGAGGTGCAGAAGGCCAACCCTCATCAACAGCTGGAGTATCCTCATCTTCCTCAAAGATGGACTCTCCGAGCTCACCATCACCAGAAAGCTCAAAAGAAGGAGTTAAAGAAGGCAAGGACTCATCAAAAGAAACCTTGCAAGTCTCGACAAGCTGCTGTGATTTGAAGTTCCAAACACGGAAACCTCGAGAATGCAATGCATAACCAAGAAAGACTCCATCCCAGCAACGAGACTCAAATTTGTCCAAATGCCCTCCCTTCTTGAGCACAAAGCACTTGCAGCCAAACGCTCGCAAGTGGCTCACCTTGGGCTGTCTGCCAAACCGCAACTCATATGAGGTCTTACCAAGGTAAGCTCTAAGAAAAATGCGGTTGGCCAGATAGCAAGCCGTGTTCATGGCTTCAGCCCAAAAACGCCTAGGAGTCATGTGCTCATCGAGCATCGTCCTGGCCATCTCGACTAGCGTGCGGTTCTTTCGTTCCACAACGCCATTCTGTGGGGTAGTGTAAGGAGCAGAAAACTGATGGTCAAGACCCTGATCACTATAGAAGCTGACGAACTGAGAGTTCTTGAACTAAGAGCCGTTGTCGGAGCGAATTGCTCGCATCCGACCATTGTTCTCATTCTTCAGCTTCAAAATCAGGTCATGAACAAAATGAAAAGTTTCATCCTTAGACTCCAGGAAGAAAACCCACGAGAATTTAGAAAAGTCGTCAACAATCACAAGTGCGTACCACTTCCCACCGACTGAGCGTACCCGAGCTGGACCGATAGTGTCCATGTGTAATAGCTCGCCCGGATATGAAGTCATCACCTGAGTCACAGGTGAATGAGAAGCGGCAACCATTTTCCCGTGACGACAGTGATGGCAAACAAGATCCTTCTCCATCTTAAGCTTGGGCAATCCTCGGATGAGGTCCATAGAGCTCAACCTGACTAGCAGGTCAAAACTCAAATGGCCTAACCTCCTATGCCACTTCCAGAGCTCAGAGGAGGATCCAGCAATCAAACAGCGAGAAGGGCCAAAAGAACTAGAGAAGTCAATTCGAAAAACTTTACCGAAAGGTAAGATCTGGCAAATCAAAGACCCTCTAGAATCAAACATAGAAGAATTGCCCTTCTTAAAACGCACCTCCAAACCATCCTCAAGAAGTTGCGAAATAGAAATCAAATTGAAGTTCAAGTTTCCAACCAAGGCAACGTTCTTCAAAGAAAAATGGTCTGAAATGCGAATTGAGCCAATGCCACTTACTTTCCCTTGACCACTGTTCCCGAAGGTGATGTACTCTTTGGAGCTCGGGGGAGTGAGACTGGAGAACCATCTGCGATGTCCCGTCATGTGGCGAGAACACCCTGAGTCCATGATCCAAACATCCTCCAGTCCCCGATCCTGCATAATCAGTGGCTGTAAGTGGGAGCAAATGGTCTGGCACCAGGTTTAGCAAAAGAGCTAAACCAGTGTCGAGCCATCTGCTCAAAAGACGGAAAGCAGAAATCATCAGAAAAGTTTGGACCAAAACGCGGCTCAAAGCGTGGTCCTCGGTTCTTCCTAAAGCCTCGTTCACGAGGTCCAGGACCGTAGCCAAAATGACCTGGAGCTCTACCGGAACGACCACCACCAACTGGAGCACGGCCAAGAAAGTCGTCTCCTCTACCACCACATACACGACGCGGCCTGGCGTCCAGCCTCTCCCCGCGTCGAGGAACACGCAGTCTACCACCCTGCTGGTAGAAATGCTCCTGACCACCACGAGCTCTCTCTGCTCTCTCAACCCACTTCCTCCTGAAGCAAAACTCCGCAAGATGCCCATCTCTCTGACAATACTCACAATGATAGGTGGGTTTCTTGGGATGTGGTTGAGGTTTGGGCTTGGTGGTCTTTGGTGTGGTCTTCTTGAGTTGAGAGAGTCCAGGAAGAGAGTCCAGAGAAGAGTGGAGGTGTTTGGGCTTTGGAACCCAGATAGGCTTCTTGGGTGGAGCTTTTGGTGGTTCATGGATTACTCCATCCTTGGGCTAACAAGCCTGGGAAGACTCAGTGGAGTGAGTCTTGGGGTATCTCTGCTCAGGAGTCATTTTACTCCACTCCACTGCCCGGCTAATGGCACTTTCAAAGTCAGCCTTGGTGTAGGTGTAACCTACCCCAAACCCATCCTGCCTCTTGAACTGCTGGATCATCATGCCGAGCTGAGGCTCTCTGGCACTGATCCAACTCAGGATGGAACAGAGGTAAAAGTTCTCATTCTGAGAATCAGCTAGCTCCTCTCTCAAGGAAGCTAGTACCTCCACCTAAGACAAGCAGGTCTCACACTCACTATCTACCTGGACAGACTTCTCGGCTTTCAGCTTAATCAACTCAAGTCTAAGAGATAGACAGTTCTCACAGACAGTGGGTGGAACTGACAATGTCTCAAGCTCTAGCCTAGTCTGCGCAAGATCAGCTCTCATTATCTCCAAATCACCTAGATGCTCATCGCCCTTGGCTTTCAGCTCAGCTAAACTAGCAAGATGAGATGGGCAATCAGCACAGGGTACGATGACAGTGGCTTGAGCATCTTTCAGCTCCAGCTGAGCGCTTTCAAGCTCAGTGGCCAAAGCGTCCCTCTCATCAACCCTTTCTGTGTACCTGGACTTCAGAGTCGACAGGTCACACAGAAGCACCTCACACTTTGGGCACTCACTGCTATCACCCAAGCAAGGGGAAGAAGATAGACTCTCAATTCTGCCGTTGGCTACGGCAAGCTCACTCTCTAACTCATCTATCCTCTTCTTGGCCCCTCTAAGCAGTTTTTCCCGATATTTTAACTCCTGACGATTGCTTTCAAGTAAATCAACGATTTCACGTTCATAAGATGATACCTTTTCATTGTCGTCGTCGTCGGAGTCATCGGAGGAGCTCTTCTCTTTCTTATCCCCAAGAACCATTGAGCAGAAGCTCTTGCGGGATCTTCGGCGTTGATGTGAGCGGCTCTTCGGTATGTCCCCGAAGGCCATGAAGCAAAGGCTTGCTGGATCGTCCTTGTCCTTCCCTTCCTGACGATGATCTCCTCATCGCTTGGAGTAGCTCTTTTCCATCTCAGCGAAGAAGGCCTTGTCGCGCTTCTTGTTCTCTCGCCGGTAGTCCTTCAGGGCCTTTCTGAAGAATCTAGTCTTTGGCTTGCCCTTGTTGAAGGAGGAGCTGTCGTGCTTGCCGGAGTCGTGGAAGCCACCACCGGTGCCCTTCTTGTGGCCATTGCGCTTGGGGCAGTCGGCGATGAAGTGTCCTAGATCACCACACTCAAAGCATCCGGTCTTTGTGCCGTGTCTTTTGAACATCCTTTTGTCATAAACACGACGCACCCGGTTGTTAAACAGACACAAATTATCATCTCCCAAAGACTCAAGCTGGTCCTCAGTGATAGACATCAAAGAGAACCCAGCACAGCTCACAGAAGCGGGATCAACAAAAGGTGTAGCAAGAGCCAGAGATTTTGATCCAGAGCCAGTGAGATTTGATCTCAACTGGATATCTACCTCGGTGGCCTTCAGCTTGCTAAACAACTCAGAAATGGTCAAGGTATCATAAGATGTACTCTCAACGATAGAGGATACCTTGATCTCCCAGATCTTTGGGTCCAAGCTATGGAGAACCTTGAGCGCCTGCTCATGATCTGATACTAACTGAGCACCATCAGCCTTGTTGTCCCGAAGCTTGTTTATGATCGATTGAAAACGACCAAACAACGCTTCAACAGATTCACCCGGCTTTTGTGTGAAGTTCTCATATTCACGCCGGTAGGTCTGATAGAGCCGAGCCTTGACCTGCGTTGTTCCCTCATGGTGTGCCTTGAGGGTAGCCCAGATCTCTCTCGCAGTGGAGAGATGGCTCACACAATCAAACTCAGTGGGACCTAAACCAGAAAACAGAATGTTCACAGCTTTACTATTGTTCAGATGCAGGGCAATGATACCAGGAGTACCTTGCTCAGCAACTGGCAATACAACTGTTGGGGGAAAATATCTCATCTTCGGGGTTATTGCCAAAGCAGCATGAAGACAGCCAACCAGTTCGAAGATTGTCGAAGGTCT